>JAAGKR010001806.1:0-112633 GCA_011419295.1 Clarias macrocephalus
CATACTGTATATTGAAGAACCCAAAACAAAATTTTCTGTCTGTATGTTTGTCTGCATGTCTGTCTGTATGTCTGTATGTCTGTCCAGCCAGATTTTGTCACAGCATTTAATGAAACTTTGGCAGTACTTTGCCTGAACTTGAAACTGCAACATAAGTGAAATCAAAATGCTGATCTTATGAAAAGTTATGTGCCAGATTTAATAATCTACTTTAAAATAATACGAATAAGCTACTTCCTCAATGTAAACAAACACCTGCACCAATAGATATTAAATTGGTTAAATTAAAAGACTAAACTGAAGTTGTTTTAAGACTAAACTTAATCTTTATCTGATCTACTTGTCCGATTTCTTATCTGTGATTCACTCTCTGATTACTGAACCGGCAGTGTATTTGGCTGACGACGCAAAAAGTACAACTTAGCGTAAACATGGTGTAAAAAAAAAAAATATATATATATATATATATATATTTTCAAGTTAGGCAGAGAGTTCTGCAGACATGTACAGTACATGGGCTTCAACCTGAAATAATAATATCACTGATTACATTAAAACTGATTTTTAGGTACTTATGCTAGTATAACGACGATACTTACGTATGCTAGTAAGCCGACAAAGTGTTGGACAACAAGTCCGACACACGGCTACTCTAGACAAAACTGGTTCTGCTTATGTTTTGCATTTTAACGTTATGGCTTGTCATTGCATAGCTCATAGTATATGTTTGCAGTATTATTCATTCAGTATGAAGTGCACTAGACACACACACACACACACACACACACACACACACACACACACACACACACACACACACACACACACACATCGCTGACCGGTATATAAATCAGGATGTATGTTTGCAGTATTTATCATTCAGTAAGTGAAGTACATTAAACACACACACACCAAATGAAATATATTTCTTTTCAAAAGTCAATAGGAAGTGTTTTTTTTCCTCTTCCTTTCTTTGTTGAATTAGTTTTTAATGATTTGACAAGTAACTGTGGCTCTTGTTTGGCTATACCCAGTAGATCTGTGGTATTTTATGATTATGAAGGGTTTCTATCTTGCATTTACAAGTCTGTGTATTTAGGACACTGATAGCAAGTTGTTAATGTAGTGTGAAATGAGTGTGCTGCTGGTAAAAAAAAAAAAAAAAGAAAAAGGAAAGTGAAGTTTAGCTGAACATAGTGTTACCAGGGTGTTGATAGCATAACGCAGGAGTGTCAGACCGCAGAGTTTAGCATATACCTCATTTAACACACCTGATGTGTTAGCTTGCTCTTCTTGGGCTGCATCATTGATCAGTTACTGTTTAAATTTTTTAGAAGCTGCTTGGCACCGAAAAAGACAAAATCTGCTGTTTTTGATATCATTAGAACCCAACCCCGAAGTTGCTGCGCTGAAAACATTAAATAATAATAAAACAGAACAACCAACTCGAAAAAAAATCAATAACAGACAGGCTGGTTGGCAGAGTATTTCAAAAAACTGCTGTGATCTAATTTCAGGGGCGTATCTGATCACAGTCCCAGTGAATGCCTACGCCGGGTCGTCCCACACATCCAGAACAACCACAACACCACTGGGAACCTCTGCTCTCAACACCTTTGCCACCGATCCACAGAGACACAGAGCTGCATAAGCACTATGCAAAGAGAAAGAACAGGCACAGAGGGCTGCAATGGCACCAAAGAGTACAAACAAAGACTTAGTGCTGGTTTATACTTCTGCACTGAAGAAAGATTTGCGTATTTACTTTAACTCTCTCCCAGTACTTTCCATTGAAGACTCTAACATGACAGACACTCATATAGAATCCCTCACAATAGCACATTATTGCTTGACAAGAGTAAGTTAAAATAGTAACTTGAGTCCATTTAAGATAACATGGGCATGATATCAGATGGAGATCATTAGATAAAAAAGGTCATTAGATAAAATACATAGATAAAAAGGATGTTGTTCACTCCTGCATGCCTATTGTATGATATATATATATATATATATATATATATATACGAGTTAATCTGGAGAAACACACTTTATATAATATTATAATTTAACGTATGCTTTGAAATAAAAAACTAATTCTTATCATTTAAAAGCTTATGCAAACTGACCTAGTTTTACTTTAATTGGTGCGAAGTGCAGTACAGCATGCATTTGTGTATATTTGTATGCCAAGATTTGCATTACGGAGATTTTAGAGAAGAGGATATGATTATTAGAAGAATTTGAGACGTTATGCATGGATTAATTGTGATGATTATGATTTCATATGGCTTTGTGTTACTTTGCACTTCTTGTTTGAAGTTTAAGTTCGAACAAAGTGAAATGTCACTGAATATTGGAACAAATTCCTACTATTAAATAACTGATTCGAAACAGAAACATTAGCTGAGTGTACGCCGATATTATCAGAATAATTGAACTTGGTAGGTGGAATTAAATCTGAATGAATGCATGAATAGTTCCATTATGATTCGGTTGTTCACCGAATGTTTTCTAAAGTCGTTCTGCACCCAGAGTTGATCTGGCAGATCTGTAGTTTAAGCTCTGTGGTACAAGAGGGAGGGTTGTGTGGTTGAAAGTGTGGTTCCTCTAATTGTAGCGGTTATTTGACTGTAATTGAAGTAGGGTTTTAGTGCATTGTAATAGTTGTGCTGACAGGAAATGCTGATGAGTGTGACTCTAATTCTCCTCCCTGCAGCATGAAGGCCTGAACCAGGCTATGCCAGCTACTCTGACTCACTCTTTCTCCCTTCACCTCCATGACAACATGAAAACACACTGCAGAGACAATAGAACAATATCATAAACATATTTCTTTCTTTTTTTTTAATGGAGAAAAATAGAGGTAGGGTAAGACGGTTTTCTGTTTCGACGTGTCAGAATACATTTTAAATGTGTTGTAAGACAGAGACTGGGAATATTTCTGGATTTGTAATGTGTGAGCTTGTGAAAACGAAGGAAAGTAGTTTTTGCATTTCAAGCTTCCGGGAGCATCAGCAGTCTACGGGAGATGACAGAAGTGCTGTCAGCTGCAGGGAAGCAATTGGAAATATCATCTACTGTGTTCACATACCTCTATGCTGCTTTTTATTACCATTCCTTCTACCAAAACAGCTGCCTCCACTGAGATTCAGATTAGCAATGGAAAGAGTATGAATTCAAGCTAGAGGGCAGCATCTTATTCTTGTACAAGTTTGGTCAGAGAAAGGATCTGTAGCTGCATGGTATTAATAAAGCATGGCAGTGTTCCACAGGCAGAATTCTCTCACAATTATTGCAGGCATGCACACAGTAATCTTATATAACTAAAATTACATAAATGCATCCACCTGCGTTCAAGGACAATGTTTATCAATCATCAAACCCTAGGCACTGTGCTATGTTGTAACCATGTGATAAGCTGAAGACCTTCTACGTCAGCACCACTGTTTAAGACACATTACACAGCCAGAGAGTAATACCAAGAGTTATAATCAGAGGAGTGTTATAGGACGAAGAGTGAGATAACCCGATTTTGTTACGCATATATATTCGATAGAAGGTATTAAAACGTTAAAAGTAAAGGTTGTTAAGAGTATTAAAATTCATTAAAACTGAGAGACACACTTCCTACCGGCATAGGTTGTACAATCTGTGCATATTTGGTATATGTAGTGTATTACGGAGATGCTCAGTGGAGGAAAACTCTGGCACTGGCCGTGCTCGAGCCAGGAAACACCTCTGCTCCTGTGCGCTCTGAGATGGCTGTTGCTAGGCAACATGGAGCTTTCATGGAGAAAGACTTGCAGTTCAGCGAAATAATGTCTCAATTACTAGATTCCGATGACAGTCATCTGAACGGTACGACCAGCACTGATTGGTACTGATTGTACTTGGAATGAACACAGTGCCACTGTTAAAGTTAACACATTTTTTTTTATCTCCCACAGTTTTGCCTATTTTTATTTTTAAGAAATGTGTTTGTTTATTAATTTATTTGTCTGATGTGCAATTCTTGTGAGTTTAGTATCCAATATGTTGAGTCACTCCTCTTGAATTAAATTTTTATTTGTTATGGTGTGTTTTGACAGGATTGGTTAATGCTATAAAAATCACAGAGAACATGACAAAGCAACAATATACTGTATACTGTACAGACACTGTGACAAATGGCATTCAGCTGAATTAGCCAGATAGATATGTGTTAATGCTGACTATAGTACACTCCCACAGGGGCAGAGGGCAGTGTAGGAGGAAAGAAGGAAATTTCGATTCTGATAAATTAACAGTCGATGTTGAGAAACTGTTTTCTCTCTCTCTCTCTCTCTCTCTCTCTCTCTCTCTCTCTCTCTCTGTCTGTGTGTTCAGACTCTGAGTCATTTCCATCTTGTATTTTTGTAGTAGTGTAGATAAAAAGCATGGCATTTTATCTATGGGGTTAGAATGCGAGGAAGACAAGGGGACATTTCCAATTAGCATGTTCATCCATATTCATAGAGCCCTGCATTCTTCATGAGGGTAAAAGTGTCACGATGAAGATTTCTATGCAGTTTCACATGTTCTTCCCATCGATCTAACTATGCATATGAATGCAAATCTAAAAGTATATTTAGCCATAGATAGTTTCATATTATGAGACCTTGTTTGATAAAAGTTTATCTGAAACAATCTTATCTGTGATTCATTTTAAGAAGTTTTATGGGATTAAAACCAACATTTCCCCTTAGGTTTTATGTTAAAATTGAAAATGTATTGGTGCTGAAGTGAACAGTTTGAGGAGATTACATCCATATGCAGGCCATTCCCCCAAAATGTTGGCACAGACTTTTAAACAACTAATTGTCTGGAATGTCTTAGGATGCTGTAGCATTACAGTACACTTTCCCCACACTTGAACTAATGGGACCAAATCTGTTTCACCCTGACATTGCCCCAGTGCACAAAGCAAGATCCATGAAGACATGGTTTGGTGATGTTGAAATGTGGCCAGTTTAGAGCCCTGACCTCAATTCCATCTATCACCTCTGAGATGAATTGAAATGCTAACTGCTCACCTCAGGCCTCAGGCCTCCTCACCCAACATTAGTACCTGATCTCAAAATGCTCTTGTGGCTGAATCCCCATAGCTGACAGCCCGAAAAGCCTATCCAGATTATAAACGGCAAAGGGGTACTAAATGGATCTGGAATGGGATGTTCAACGAGCACATACTGTACTATATGTGTATTATGATCAGTCGTCCAGGTACACTTGGTCTTGTAACTCATGCTTTTGCCAGTTCACTAGTCATTCGTTCCTCAGCTCACCCAATCATTCCATCTTATAGAACTTACAATTCCATGGCAATTAAATACTCACATTATAATGTTGTTTGTAAATCAAGGTTAACTGCCCTCACAGTTTGGTAATGTTTTGACTGACATTGGCAAAATTCTTTAGCCTAACAGTTGCTAGCTAACACATGTTTAGTTGCTCAATATGTTATGTTAAGTCTGTATTGCTTTTGGTAACTAAGTGATAGCTATTATGTTCTGTACGGCTTAACCGAATTACCATAGGTAGTAGTTTCTCTTATTATAGATCAGTGTTGTTACCTGATCCAACAGCTCATCTTTCATTACAACATCGTTGTGCTCCATATTTGAACAGTTGTCACATTTACTAATATTTAGGCCAGACCAATTAAGTGCAGATCTGCATGCTTCAACGAAGTTACAGTATAGACATGGCCAAAGGCAAATAAAAATAGAAACAAGTAAGTAAAATATATCAGAAGATGCACGGTAAGAGTGGTGACACTCATGAGCCTACATGAGCCTGTGTGTTTTAAAAGAAAGACTCTCCAGTTTTAAAGCCTCAGTTGGGGAGTTGAGTCATAGCTTTGAGAGAAGCCTGGGCTTTCCCACTGGTGAAGTGTAATGCATTAGCCTTTTCCAGTGGCTGTGAGAGCAGAGCTCCCTGGTGTAGAGCAGAGAGCAGCTCTGTGAACTCTTGCTGCAGAACTTTTACTTCCATCCCTGTTGCACAGAGACATGACTCAGGTCAGAACAACTCTCTTTCTCACAGGCGAGGGGAAAAAAACAAAAACAAAAACGGGCATTTTGCACCCAGGTTTAACTCTTTTTGATGTGCGAAAAGTGGTTTCATCCACTGTGGAGCATTTCTTCTGCCAATAATAGACGAAGCAAAAGAAGAAGAAGGAGACGTTTAGCTCAGAAAACAGCTGATCAAGAACGCTAACTTCCTTTCTGGAAACTCACCACCTTACCAAACGTGACCTGCACAAGATGATCATATGTCCAGAATGAAATTTTTATTCAATAGAAATCAAAATTCATTTTGATTGAAAATTCTCTCTGATTGGGTCGGATAGGATCTTTTTCATCCAACTGATGTGGTACTATTTCAATTATTTGTAGCAAATCAGAGTACATGTAAACACAGCTTGTATTTCCTCTCCAGTGTAATATGCATTAATGCAGTATAATTTAATTTACTCCCTGAAGCCTGGACTGGAATAGTTCCCATGTATTTTAAATCATATACTGTCTCTATATGGGTGGCACGTTGGTGTAGAGGTTATCGCTGCAGCCTCGTACCGCCAGGGTTGAGGCTTCGATTCTTGCTTCTGGTCGTTGTGTGTGGAGCATGCCTGGTGGAGTTTGCTTGGTGTGCTTCGGGGGTTTCCTTTGGGTACTATGGTTTCCTCCTGCAGTCCAAAGACAGGCAGATTAGGCGAATTGCCGTTCCCAAATTGCCCATAGTGTTTGCCCATAGTGTGTTTGTACATCTAAAACATGGATAAAAAAATCCATCAATTAACTCCTCAAGAGACCAATTACCACATAGTCATATTAGCAGTCATACAATGACAACTTCTGCCTCTCATGGCCAAATTATTCCTAACTAGTGTTATTCTTGCCTCCTGCACATACCGAAAAAAGAAAAAAAGAATAATTAAGCAGAATAATAATAATAATAATAATAATAATAATAATAATAATAAAAGAATAATTAAGCTCACTCTTATTTACTAACTTTCAGTGAAATTACACAATAAATAAACTAAATCTACATTGTAGGTTTACTTATAGTATAATATCAGATTACTCCTGGCCTTTTTAGATTATTTATATTCATAATGTCCTTCAGTCTCTCTCCCTGAGTGACCTGGCAGCTTCTGTTTGTCATTGTGCAATGTGATTGTGAATAAAGTAATGATGTTTGATGCAACTAGAATAAGTTGGATGCATACCAATTTCCTGCCAGTTCTGACCCGACAAACATGATACAGCGGAGAGCGACATGATTACTATTACAGGACTGTCAGAACTGTCAGGACTGTTACACACCAACCTGGGAACATCCTGTTATGGTGCTATTCCAATGTTCCATAATTTAAAGTATAAAAAGCTTGTACAGAACTCACAATTTAGTGTTAATATCATTTTGGCATTGAAATGGATAATACACTTGGTACTAGCATTGAAGTCAGAATTCTAATATTGTGATAACGTAAGCTGACAGCAGTACGTGTTCCAATAAAGGAAGCAGTGAATCCCAATATTATCTCTTTACATCAGCAGAACATGCAAAAAGAAACTTTCTTGCATATTGACACGGGTAGTTACAATTAGTCAAGTACTCTATTTAATGCACCATTTTTGAACCGTGACCTTTGCCGCTCGCACGGTGATGTGAAAAACTTGTCGTCCGTCAAATAGCCATCCCTTGTATTCCCTCTTGTTTTGTTATTATGAGGAAAAGATGCATGACAAATTTAAAGAGAAAACAACATAAAGTGTATTGGTGCTCGGCCACTATGAGCTGCCAGAAAAGCTTCAATGTGCCTTGGCACAAATTTAACAAGTCTTTAGAACTCTACTGAAGGGATTCTTTTAAAAGATATTTTTTAATTAGTGTTTGGATGTTGATAGTGGAGAGTCCTGTATAACACATCTGTCTAAAGTCTCCCATGTGTGTTTAACTGAGTTGAGATCTGGTACGGTGAAGGATGGGGACATTGTAATCCTAGAAGAAATCACTCCTAACAGGATATACATGTTTCTTGATAGACTAAAGGTCATCGGGAAGAATAACTTTGTATTGATTTGCAGTGACAGTTCTCCCTAAGGGAGCACGAGAAAACCTAAACCATACCGGCAAAATGCCACACAGCACAACAGACAAACAAGCACACACATATATTAATGTGCTATATATGGTGCATTAACATTGATTATCAATTATATACCAGTGAACTCGTGACAGGAGGGGGCCTGTGTGGAGCAAAAGCTTGCCTGTCATGTCCAATCCCACAGAAAAGCCAATGCAAAAAGGCAATGCTAACCACAATAAAAAGGAATCAGATCAGCCAGTGCACCAAAGTCCATCACATACACACGTCCCAGCTGGAAGAGACCCCAAGACTGCAGACACAGCTTCCAAATTCTGCAGATGCCAACTTCATCAAGCACCCATGTGAGACACCAGACAAACACGTCCGATCCTTGGAGGCCCCACACCCTGCAATTCACATCACCCAAAGGATCTGCTGTCCACATCCTGTGACCTGACACAACAACACACCCCGCAGAGCTCTTACGGAGTCATGCCCCGAAGGGCCAGAGCTGCCCATGTGGCACACGGGAATCCTACACAATATTGGGCAAGATGTGTTGCATTGTAATGCTGCGGCTGATCGGTGTATATTTATTTGTGTTTGAGTGTTTACAAAATGGAGTGTAAAAAGAATGTTCTCCTATGAACAAAACTTTGCTCTGGCAGGTTTTATGCTTTAAGGGTTTTTCACGTCTTTCAGTCTCGGTGAGATTGATTGACAGCCTTTTAAGATGGGGAATGTGACAATATGTCAGGCGGAGCAGACAGAGAGTAAGCTATGTCATTAAATATTGACTAGTGTGAGCCTTTTCTCATGTTTATCCATCTTTACTCTCTTAGGGATGGTGCAGACAAATGTCTAAATCTTAGTAGACATTTTAAGTATGGAGATATTTACAGCTGAGTTATTCGCATTGTGTTATTTAGCCTAGCTGTTATGTGTATGTGTTTTAGCCTGGTTTCCCCAAATCAAGACATTCATCAGATGAAAATCTCCAGCTAAAAATATACCATTGTTGTTTCAATTATGAGGCAGCAGTGTAGGATTGTTGGAGAACCAGCTGGGTCAGGGTTGCTTGTTTCAAGGCCAGGTTGTGTGGCGGGGTGGACTGCTGGGCTACATGATGAGGGTCTGGCTCTGCAACCACGACAGGAAGTGTGACAATCTGCATATTAGAACTGGAGCCCCAGGCAAAACACTGAAAATGCCAAGGATCTTCATTTACAGAGCAACCAAATGAAAAGATTATCCATTATGCCATTATCCAGCCCAGGCAGTCAAACATTGGGACCCCACCAACCCACCCCTCACACATCACCCATATGCGCAGACCACAGATGATGGAGAGCCAAAAGCAAGACATAACACTTTTATATTTAGATACATTTGAAAGTGCTTAGCCTACATACAGAAATTTTCAATCTTAAATAAATATTATTGCATGATAAGCATCTGGTACCTGAGGAAGTGGTATCTAAGCAGGTTAGAGCTCTGGGTTTCTAATCATAAGGTTAGCTGTTCAAGACCCATCTCCACCAGTCTGTCATGGTTGGGCCCTTGAGCGAGGCCTTTAAACCTCTCTGCTCCAGGGATGCTGAAGTAAAGCTGCTAACAAGCTGAAGAAAAAAAAATTCCCATGCTGTAATGCGCAGTATTCTTGACAATTTGTAAGCATCTAAAAGGGAACGAGTTTAGGAATTGACTTCTGTTTGGTGATTGACGGTATAATTTGAAAAACTAGACATTTTACAGTAGACGTGGATTTTATTTGGTAGTATTTGAAGAGTGGAATGTGTTCAGAGAACCCTATGTTCTTCAGAGTGAAGAGCTCGTCAGAGATCGCGGTAGTCACAGCAAATTCTCTGCTATTTTAGCCTTGTTAGAGTGTAAGAAGGAGGAAAAAAAAGTAAAGACCTCCACCAGTGAATTTGGTTTTACAGCGTGGGGTGCTGATGAGGTTTTGAGGCTGCTGTCATCTGTGATCAAATTCCACCTACACGCTGTTGAGTGATGGAGGTGCAGTGAGGGGCAGCCATGTGAGAGAGCTTGGCATTGTTTGGATCTGCTTAAAGGAGGTAGGGATTCAGTCAACCTTCTGACAGAACACATCTGTGTGCGTATACCCTTCATGGCTCAGAATATTTTAGAAATAATACCCTGCAAAGCGTGTCTGTGCTATTTATTTTTCTGTCTTGGTTGGTTTAATTTTTATGGAAGGTAATTCATAGTATATAAAATATGCAAATGAAATACATACACAGATCTGTGTACGGAGCTCTCTGGTATCTTTAAAGCTTTTAGAAACACAGGTCCGGGTAACTCCATTATAAGGTGCTCTGCTCTGGTTCCGTTTACTGCTGCACTCTGTTCAATTATATTAATCATTAATTTTATTTATTTATTTGAGGTTTGCTTTCAAAGACACTTTGAAATTGTAGCCTCCAAATCTACGGCTTTATCAGTCTCCACTAACACTCGTCACGCTGAGACTGCAATACAGTGTCAAGATCAGTGAGACCCATCAGCAGTTAGCAGGTTGTAATTAGTTCTTCCCCTGTCTTCAGGAATGAGAAACACTCTGTCTTGTTACATTATTCATGAAGAATACATTACAGCTTCACCTGCTCTGTGAAGTCAAGAGTGTTCGATTTGGGTAACTGTAACATATTGACACCCTCATGTTTTTTCAATGAGCCTCAGGTAAGGATTAATGTTTACTTCTTCCTCCATTTGTCTAAGTTTAGAAAAAGGCTAGAGGCATTTCTTGACAAAAACAAACTTGTGATTGAATACCAGAAAACCTCAGGGACTCTCCGTAAAGGTCACATTTTTTTTTTCAAATTTTTTTAAACAATTTAAATAGGTCTTAGTGTCTCCAAAATGAAATATAACTTAGATCATGTATTCTGCCATGCTTGATTGTTTTTTTTCTGTTTCGCTGATAGCTTGCCAACCAGAACATGGGGACTGGTTCTGATCTGTCTGTTAATGACTTAAGAGCTTAACAATGCTGGCTTAGAAGGTTAGCGTTTCTAAAAAAAAAAAAAGGGTACCTAGGAAGCGGCAGAGCTGGACAGAACTGGGCAGATTTATGACAGAGCTGAACACTGAGGCGGGGCAGAATCACTTGGTATACTGTATGAGGTCACAATAGGGGGGAAAGCTGGATGAGAACAAACAACAAGTAATGTATTTTTATGTAGGTGTTCATGAAGACTGGAGACCAATCAGGACATGTAAAAAAAAAAGAAAAAAAAATATATTGGATAATACTGTAATTCTCTTTTCATTCGTTCCTTTTGGGTCTGTAAACATGAGTTCTTTTTCTGCACTACCAAGGGCAGATACGGTACCTTCTTGCATTGTGCATGCATTATGAGGCCTAGAACTGTTTCTTTAGCCTCCTTTTTATTTCTTGTGAATGTCTTTTTAATTTTTCGGGAATCCACATCACATGTCATGGCTACTAATTTGAATTTGGTGCTATCATTAGCTTGTTAGCCTTGCTAGCTATGTTCTTGTTTGCCATCTATTTTCTGCTTCCTGCTTTCTAGTGATGGTTGCATGGGTGAGCGGGTTTCCGCCTCACCATCCTGCTTTCAAAATTCTCTGTACACTGCTAACACATAAACAGGGTGGTTTCCCTCTGTTACCCCTTATATTTCTGCCAGTGTATAAGTGCAGGTACTGCAACATCACTTCCTCGCTTGACCACTTGCTGCTCTCTGTGAGCCTGCTGCATTAATTGCATTATTAATGCACAACACTGGGGGGGGGGTTTGCTAAAGCGTGGACTATCTTTGCTTACCCATATTTTGTCCATTGCTGTTTTGGCTCAGACCTTACCACACACCCTGCTGTCTAGCTGACTAGCGAGCCATGCTGGAAGATCCATGCTCATCCATCCAGTTTGTGAGACCCCTGAAAGGCAGTTGTCTACTGTCTTGGCACTGAACATCAGGAAGCTGCCTGTGGATCATAAATTCCCTGAAACCTGTGTACCGATTTAAGCCCTAATTTGAATTTTGCCAAAGTATTATAACCTAAAGAGCTTTCTAGCCATAAAAGTGATCTGATGACGACTGATAAGCAGTAAGAAGCTGGGAATGCTACCTCAGCCTCTTACTAGGTGTATGGCTCCAACGAAACTGGTGAAGGTAGAAAGAGTGCATCTGCACCCAGAAATGCTGTTCTAGTTTCTCAAATGGTGGTGCAATACACAGTTGGACTTCATCACTGATGTTAAATTCCCTAATTGTTGAGCTACTCGGTGAAACTGGTCAGCCCTCTGGCACAGAAAGCACTGTCCCATGACTGCTTTTGCATTGTTAGACAGATTACCTCTGCCTGTGGGTTTTGTCCCTTGGGGGACATGCAGGTTTAGGTCTGCGACCTTGCAGTCCATGAAGTACTTCTAAATGCAGGAGGCCCTAGGCCATGGGTTTTGCCTGTTCTCTGGGGGAATTATGTTCAGCCCATCAATCAGACTGTTTATGGTGCATTGATCATATTCTAGAATCCTGGCCCTCTTGCAAGAGCTGCTGATAGAGAAGACAACTGATTTTCCTTCCCCAAGCTAAAAGTGTATGTGGCACCTAATGCTGTGACTTTCATAAACTTATCAAAACCTTTTTGAGCAAGGCCCCTTTGTCTATGATTATAACAAAACCACAGCCCAAGGCATTGTTACACACAACTGCTGCTGGTGCCAGAAACCTCCCTTTTTTCCATTGCATCCTCTAAATTGTCAACATTGCTGTTTTAATTGTGTCCCTTTGGTGTTGTCTTTTGTCAGTAAGTGAGAAAAACGAGATGATCTTTGCCTGGTACCACTGTGTTCAGACAGCACCCTGCCTGGATATTAGCATTCCTGTATTTAATTTAGATGTAAATGTGTGTGCACGACCCCTGGCTGCGCATTGCGGCATTCCAGTGACACTTGCCTACCAAGTGATCAATTACTAGTTGTGTTCATTGTTCATCTACCACAAGAAAATTGAGAGAAATAACTACTTAAATAATGACTTAAGCAATCATTATTTTCTTTTAACCCGTTTAACCAGAGTGACCCTGCTGCAATCTTGACAGAGCAATCTGTTTCTGGCTGCTGTCTCAATTTGATTATGTATGTTTTGGTTGTTACCTTAATCAGGTAATACCGTTTTATGATGTATTCTGAAAAAGGATCTGCTCTCTTCCTGATCCCCTGTTGCATTGGTCACACTGGATGTTTTCAACTCAATCTTTAGCCATAAATCTATTACTGGAAAAAGGTCGGTTATTAATCTTAGAAAAAGTTATTCAACATCACAGTGTCCTCGCACCTCCAGGGTTGAGGGGGGTTGATTCTCACCTCAGGTCTGTGTTCGTGGAGTTTGTGTGTTCTCTCCGTGCTTAGTGGGTTTCCTCTGTGTACTCCAGTTTCTTCCCACAGTCCAAAGACATGCAGATTGGCCTAACTGGTGTTCGTGTGTGCCCTGTGATGGTTTTGCACCTTGTCCAAAGTCTCCTGTATTTAGAATTTTGATTTGATTTGAGAAAGACACAACAGCTTCCTGCACACAGTGTGTGTATCTTATGTGTTGTAATATCAGTTTAATATTCTTTCAGAAATGCTACTGTTAGCTGTCATATTACAGTCCAACTGCATCACGTCCGTGAACATATCTCAGACATTAAGATGTTTTTAATTTTTTACTTTTTGGATTCTTTCCAATTTAATATTTCAGTTAATTGCTGTTGTCAGGTTTTTTTTTATGGAGCTCGGTGTTCTGCATACACATTTACTCTGCGACTGTAGTTTGAGTCCTGCTCAGGTCATTGGGTAGAAATGAATATTAAAGAACTTTAAAGTAATTGCATTGTCATTGCATTGGCAGCGTTGTGTTAGGGGCGGTGGCACAGTGGCGTAGTGGTCTGTGGACTGTGGCTTTGCACTTACAGGAATGGGGTCGATTCCCCATCCCTCGGGTCGCTGTGAGTGAAGTTTGCATGTTCTCCCTGTGCTTAGTGGGTTTCCTCTGTGTACTCCAGTTTCATTACATGCAGATTATCCTAATTAGTGTTCTATAGTGTGTGTGTTCTGTGATGGATTTGCACCTTGTCCAGGGTGCACCCTGCCTGCTGCCCAGAGTCTCCTGTACAGGATAAGCAGTTGAAGATGAATAAATGTGTTAGGGGCCTTAGTTCAAAGTTATCCCATCATTATGTAATCAACATTGTTCTGACAGCACTTTATCGAAGTAATTATAACTTTCCAAAACATCCAGATGGCAACGGCGTCCCAACTTCCTTAACTGTTAGTGTTTCCTGGCATGTTCCTTTGGTTGTGTGAACTTGTGAACCCATGGTTCCCCCTCTTCCCCTACATTCCTTATATGGCAACACTTCCTATTCTTCAACACCAGGTGTCTGTAAAATAACCCCCCCCCCCCCCCCCACCCTCTTTTTGTTTCCCCGGATTTCTATAGAACATGCAAATGGCTCATGCTTTTTGATGTATTATGGGATGTACATGATCAGAGTGTTTGGCTCAGGACCTAAAATACTTGTCCTTTTTTTGGTGAATAAATCAGAGAACATTCTGCACTGTGTTTTGGGTGTGTGCGTGTCTGTGTGCGTGTGTGTGTGTGCGTGTTTCTCTTCTGGTCCACAAGCATGTCAGACCTCACCAGTAAGCATATTGAGGCGATAAGAACTCGTCAAGCGATTATTCCCTAAATGTTAAATTAACAACATTGGCAAGTTAACTTCACCACAACGTTTTGACAACCAAAAAATCCTGCTGGGTGAATAATGCACCACCCGTCACTATAATCACATCAACCAGGTGTCATTATTCAGTTTCAAGGTTTTAAATTTCAGTGGAGAACTTTCATTCTCCTTTTCCCTCCACAGACACAGTGTGTCTCTTTTGCTTGTAGACCATCATTTTCAGATTTTTCTTTTCAGTTTAATAAATATTTTTCTTTCAATCTAACATAAATTTGCTTTTGTGTTTTGTGGAAACTTAATTTGTTGCATGACCCAGTTTCACTGATAAGTTTAATATTTAATCAAATGTTTAATATTTAAAAATATTTGAATATCTGAGAGCAGAATTGTGAGGGCCTTTTTTGGTTTGTCTTCACTTTATATGTCAGGATTTGTAGGTCTGCAGACATGAAAGCATCTTTACAGTATCTCAGTACCACCATGGCCGATGAGGTCATTTTAGTTTGTAATTATTTACTTACTTTACACCAGTTTTTCAATTAATCTATCTAATAGTCTTCCAAAATCACTTTTGAATACTCCCAGTGCATACTGGTAAATGTAAGATGAAAATTTTTTTCTTCTGTTCCATGAAGCCCAAGTCTTCATGCTGTCTTTCTCACTGTAGCATCATTACAATGTTTTTCACCGGTCAGTTATTACAGCACAAAATCATTATTAATCTGTATCTTTCTGTCTCCTGGACAAGTATTTGTGCATATAAAATTTCCTGTTAATGTAGAAGGTCTTTAAAAGTTCTCTGAATCATGGCTTTCTCTTCACATTGTACCACATTCTGGTGAAAAATCACAGTAACGCTGCTCTCTACAGAGGGAGTAGAACTCTGCCGTTTTTTCTGGCTTTGTCTTTGGAGAAAATTTGGAAGACTGACAACTTCTGGGACGATTCAATGCTTCAATGCGCCAAATGTTCCCCATTTGGAGATGATAGCTCTTACTGTGGTTTGGTAGAGTCTGTGAGTCTTAAAATGGTTTTTCAATCTTTTCCAGATTGGTAGATAATGACATTGTATATGATCCCTTAAAATCTGCTTGCTGAATTTTCATGCTGGTAAATTGACTTTAATGGTAAACAGCGATGATAATGATATTCATAATGATGAGATCTGGCGGGTTTCATTTAGTCAGCATCCACAATGCTTTTCAGCTGATTTATCCATGCTTTGCACAATGGGACGGTTATTATCCATGTCCACGTTAATCATATATATTGGTAATAATTTCATATTAAATTGTTGGTAAATAAATTTGTTTCATTTTGAAAGATATTTACAATTATTGTTTTTATGCATTCATCAGCATATCTGTAAAACTCTTTCCTTTTTTTTTCTAGAGGGTCTCTTTGCAAAAAAAATTTTTTTAATGCAAATGTTGTTTTTGCTATGTAGCTACAGTAGTATCTCTTCAGAGGTTTTTGGTTTTATGTTAATTAAAAAGCTTATAAAAGTTAGGCTAAATATTATAATGTGCAATTAACATTATAAAGCAAACTTCAATTCTGTAAAGTGTACTTTGTGTTCTTCCACTGTTCCGAGTGTTGTTCCTTAACTTTTCTTCCATACGTGGTTCGAACGGGCCAGTATGCTAGTGATTCTGCTGAACTGTGTGACGTTGGGCATGTTCCATCCGTGTGAGGACAGTAACTGTGACTCAGAACGCTGCAAGATCCTGGAGGTGAGTTACGTATGTCACACACAAATACTGGCTATTGTGCATCGACTGAGGGTCACTACAGTACAGTTGTGAGCTGCAAACTGTGCAAATAGAATGGGTTGTACATTAGACCTGGAGCAAAGTTTCTTTTCTAGTTGACTTTTTGATTAAATTGTGATGAGCATCGATGTTGATGATGTTGTATTGAACACTTTTGGTTTCAGTTTAGGTTGCAGTCTTTTTACGTCTGAGAAGAATTACAGATCAAGCCCTTAGTTAAACTCTTAATCTCAAGTCTGTAGCTTTTCTATACTATACGGTGACTATCAGGAATATCAGCTTGTTCATGGAAATGAGACAAAAATAAGCTGGTCATTTAACTTCCTGTCTTTGTTGATAAGGTCTGTATATAAGATCTGTGATTCAGATGAAGCTCTGCTTAAGATGCATTTGTGGAATAATGAGAACCAACAAGATACAATGATATAAAAAAGCTAGTGAGTGTTCCTTTGCTGCTTCTCTCTCTCTCTCTCTCTCTCTCTCTCTCTCTCTCTCTCTCTCACACTCTCTCTCACACACACACACACACACACACACACACACACACACACACACACACACACACACACACACACACACACACACACACACACACACTCCCTCTGCTGACAAAGCCTCTCTCATGTACAATAAATAGTCTAAATACAGAACTAATGCTGCTCTAAATACCAAAGGAATCCATCTGTTTACATGTAAAAGAGTTTTCCTTTTTCAGTACTGGTGAATGAATGTGCTCGGCTTTGATGGAGCACATAACACATTCCACTCAACATGTTTGTGAAATGTGTTCGTGCAGGAGATAGCTGCTGGATCAGAAACTGGAGATACAAACACCTCTCGAGTGAGAGCCAGTGATATTTCGGTCAAGGCACATGTTTCGAGCAAGAAAGCGCCAGAGTGAAGGTTTTAATTAGAACATAATGAGAAATGAGGCATAATAATCCATCCACACATCAGACATCCATCAACAACTTGAAGCGAAGACAAAGAACACCTGTACGTCTGCACATTCGTTCAGTTGTCTAATCAGTCGATCAGCTGCAGTGCAAAACAAAAATCCTGCAGATCCAGGTCAAAAGCTTCGGGTTAACCTTCACATCAAAGAAAAAAAAATGTAATCTTTGTTACTCTGTGATCATGGCATGGATGTTGGTACCAGATGGGCTGCTTGAAGTATTTCATAAACCTCTGATCTCCTAGGAATTTCACACCAAAGGGTCTCTAGAGTTTGTTCTGAATAGTGGGGAAAAAAACATTACGTGAGCAGCAGTTCTGTAGGTGGAAATGCCTTGGTTTTAAAAGAGGTCAGAGGACAATTATACTGTTACAAGGGTTAGACTGTACAAGGGTGAGTAAAAAATTATTCACACAATGTCTTACTTTTCAATACACTTTGGCCAACAAGCTTTCATATTCCCTTATTAAAAATGTTTTAGGCTGAGCTGCGAGCCACAAATGCACTGTTGTCTTCACTTCTTCATCCTTGTAGGGCTGCTTTCAGGGGACTAAACAGGTGTAAGTCTGACAGAGCAAGATCAGGACTATAGGGAGGATGCTTTAACACCTCAAAATTAACTTTTTACCAAGTGTCAACAGTGTGGGCAGGCGTGTGCATTGTCATGTCAGACCACAACACCCTTGGACAGCAGTCCTCTGCGTTTAATCTGAAGTTTAGACTTCAGTTCTTCAAGAAGCATCTCACTGTAACGAGCACTGTTGATTGTTCAACCTTTTTCCTGACAATCATCAAATACTGGCTCTTGAGAATTCCAGAAAACTGGAAGCATCACGACTCACTAAACTGGACAGCTGAAGAGTACCCTGTGGTATTTTACAGTCAGTCTGGTTTGGTGAGTCTATGCACAGATTGCCCCAGATTCTTGCTCTTGGCTGACCTGAGCGTAATCTGATGTGGTCTTGTGCTGTTCCACATTAAGGTTCCATGAGTTGTGAGATGCTTTTCAGCTCACCACGGTCGTACAGAGTGCTTATTTGAGGTACTATAGACTTCCTGTCACCTCGATCCAGGCTGGTTATTCTTCTCTCTCTCCTCGCTCTCATCAATCAAAGTGTTTCAGCCTGCAGACTCCCCTCTCACAGGATGTTTTCTTGTTTTCTCACACCATTCCAGACTCCGTTACGAGTGAAAATAACTGGAGATCAGCAGTTTCAGAAATATGCAGACCAGCCCATCTAAAACCAACAAGCATTTCATGGTTCCATTCACAGAGATCACACTCTTTTCTCATTATATTGTTTGAAGCTCTTGACCTGTATCTGCAATGATTTTATGGATTGTGCTGCTGTCACATGATTGCTGATTAGATAACTGAATTAATGTGCAATGGTCTTAATAAATAATTTTTTTCCCTCATTTTTTTTCTTTGCTGCGTGAGCATATGTGAGAATAAGTCTCAGAAGCAAGAAAGTTTGATATTTCATGGCAAAAATTATTGCTTCTTGCTTTTACCAGGCGGAATAAATATGGATTTTTTTTTATATTTACGTATATCTATGTATTTGCTTTTTACATATTTGCTGTAGCATGCACGTTTGAGGGACAGGGTGCAGGAGTATGTTTATTAGGGTACCGTCAAATATTATCGAAAATCAAGGCTTGGGTTAACACAGAAGCAGGCGTAATTATCGGAGTGTAATCCATAATCATATCCACTTTCTCATCATAATACCAGGCAGACTATACAGTAACAGGAAAGAGAAACAAAAGGAGGCTCATAAATGCATGATACATTCAACAAGACTTCACAGAGGAACAATGAAACTGAAGGGAATTTACAGAATTTACTCTCATGCGATGGAAGTTGACCTCCTCTGTACGCAGTAATGACGTAATCTGCATAACAATTCAGTACAAACATGGGATGAAAGACATTTTTAGCAAAAACAGATCAGTGGGGAGGTGGTGACCATATGTTTCTCCATTTCAGTGTGTTTGCACAAAATCAGGAAAAGAGTTGTTTTTTTTTTTCTTCCCCAAAAGAGAATATCCATACCAGGGATGCTGGAACTATTTTTGAAAGAGGTTGCTGGATTTTTTCCTAAGAAAAGATCGAAAAACAGACTTTGTTTTGATTTCTGTTTTTTTTTTTTTTTAATGCAACAGTTTGTCTGTTCAAATGACTTATTAATGTCATTTGGACAAAGCGAGGGCATTAGATGACTGGGGATATCTTGGCACTACATGTTGAATTATAGGAGGTTGACATTCCATTCATTCGTTCATTGAGACATTACATTCAACAATTGTCATGTCAGCAAATGGATTAAGGGGAGCATATGACTTAATCATTGCTTTCAGTTCAGTCTACAAGTTCATGAGCAAACAGCCTCAAACAACTTCGCTATGGAGTGAAGAAAGTGTTCGTATGACTCCAAACCCCATATAAACCAGTTTTTTGGAGAGGACAAAATAGGAATATCCAGTCTGGTGTCTTCTAACACATTCTAATATGACACTCATGTTCATGGGTTTGTTGAAGGAGATCGGTACACTACACCCCTAAAAATACTAGACCATATTATTTATTTTGTAAGCAGGGTGGTGTACCTTAGTTATTAGCATGACACCTTGCACCTCCAGGGTCCGGGTTCGATTCCCACCTCGGGGTCTGTGTGTATGGAGTTTGTGGGTTCTTCCCGTGCTTGGTGGGTTTACTCCCACTGTCCAAAGACATGCAGATTAGGCTAATTGGCGTTCTTAAATTGCGATTGTTAAATAAAGTGGTCACCATTGGCCTCCATGGTCTCTATTTGGTTCCTAGATGGATGTCTGGAGGCAAATATAAGCTTAGATTAAAAAAAAAAAAGCGTTTTGTGTGATAAAGGTAAGTTGATGGGTTATGGGGGTGCAGGGGTCAGGCTCAGGGGATCGCACTGGGTGTACCTTCAATTTGCCCTATTTCTGAGGTCCTAGATTGGCAAAATTATCGAACAAACCTAGTGGTTATTGATCATTAGTTATTTCATACCTTAAGCACATATAAGCATAGTTTCCCAATAGGTATATTATGCAATTATTATATATTATATAATAGCTAATATCATGTGTGTGTAAAGTATGTGTTTATGCCACCCTTAATGACTGCAATGACTAAAGTCTAATCACTTTCATCCACTTTCTCCTCTAGAAAAAGCTTAAATTTGTATAAAATTTTGTTTCAATTTTTTCTTTGGATATAGGCTTTTAGTATTGCCAGAGGTTTGCAATAATAATCGAACTCAGGAAGTGGAAGATACATTTTCATAGCAGTGGAGGTGTGTGGTCGAGTTTGGATTCCAGGAAAGCAAAAACCTATTCACCAATCACCAGCTTGGACAAAGAAGGGAATATCATATGAACAATTATGCAGTTTATTATACTGTATTTCTTTATACCAGAAGTCCACAGTGCACAGAGCTACTTGAGTCATTCTTACAACTTCTTCTCAACTTCGAATGCATGGAAGAGAGATGGCAAGGATTAGCAGGTAGAAAACACTGGATGAGCTAGGGGGAGACAAAAGAAGAAAAGATGAATACAAAAAAAGGTTAATTGCTAGTGAGTGTTGTTAACAAAAGTGAATAAAAACTGCATGGGCGAACATGAAATCATTAAATAGTGCTGGCAGGCTATGTGGACAGTCTAGGAAGGCGCTGTTGTGGGGTTTCCCCTGTCTGTGCTGTTTTTCTTTAGAGAGCTGCTGAACCATGAAGTGGCCACACACACACACACACACACACACACACACACACACACACACACACACACACACACACACACACACACACACACACACACACACACACACACACACAAATACGAAATGCTTTGTAGGCCAGAAGCAATGCAAGGCTGAAAGAACCTGGTTCTTCTTAGAAAATGCCTTTTAAGAAGAAACGTTCTTTATTGAAGGCTCAGCAGTAATCTGTGCCTATTTTTAGATGCATCTTCAAACCAACTTTGATGTTTAGTATTTTACAGTATATTCCCATTTAAATTGACAATAAATAGCTCTCCATTTAAAGCTGACACGATTGAAAAGTTGTCAAGTTATGTCATATTATTTGAGGGTGAGAGCTTCGGGATATTACATAATGATAAGCAGATACAGTTCATTGTGGTTCATGGGCAAGAAACATTTTTTCCCCCCAGTTTTACAGTGGTTGGGTCAAATTATACGGTTGCACATACATTTACATTTATTTAACGTGGTGTGGGCAGCCATTTGACCACAGTAGTGCTCACAGGACCAGCTAAATCATACACATTAAAGGATATGCCATCTACTGTCACCATCAACATGCTGCCGATGTTCATTGTGTTCTAAAATGAATGGCGCATAATAAGAGCAGTAGATCATTGTAAGTGGAATCAGAAATGTGGCCAAGATCTTAGAGCTTGGCTCGAAATGCTGCAGAGCTCCAGAGCATGCGCTCCCACTGCAGCTTAATTAACATTCCTTGAGTTGTGAAAGTGTCTTAGCTGGAGGGATTCCCTGGTTCAAGAGTCATTATTAATGCTTGAGCTACTGTCGCACTGAAAACCCAGGTGACTTTCCCACATAATAACAATTACGATTTCTAAACAATAACAATTATAACTTCACGCATTCCTTTTTTTGCTATCAAAACGAGTTAAAAAATAAAAAAATAAAAAATAAATTTTTTTCATGTCTGGAATACAAACCACTTTAAACATTTCCACTGTAGTGTTACCACTTCTGTCATGTACACTACATTGTGTGTATTCATGTTTGTTTGTTTTTTTGACTAACAGTAATTCTTTTTTCTCAGGAACTACTGTACATTAGCATGCATCCTAAGAATCCATCAATATTACCGACTAAATAAGAGAGCCTTCACATCGACAATTCAGTTAGACATTACGGAAAAAGGTTGAGGCAAATCTGCGTAAAAGATTCCGTCTTAATGAATGAGGTGGATAATTTGTTGAATAATAAGGTAAATAGAAGAGTAATTGGCATTAAACTCTTTCCATATGTTCTGCACATGTGGATTCGTACAAATTTTGCTGACTAACAAATCTGCAATCAGAAAGAAAAAACTAGGATTGATGAAAATAAGTGAATGACCATTGCCAAGTGTCAAGAGCATGTGCCAACTTCATCTCTCATCATTATGTGGCGCACAAAACAAAGTAAGTGTGAGAATCCTTGAGGAGTGCCAAAATTAACCACGTCTACAATGAGAAAATTGTCCATGTCAGATTTACTCAGCTGGCCTGGCAAGAACAGTTTCATAATAGGACGATTCTTAGAAAAAAAGGTTAAATTAAGGGGAAAAGAAACAACGCTAACATTTAAAGGGATTGTTCAGGTTTAAAATTGAGGTGCATATAAGTACATTACAAAACGTCTTGGTCGTTATAATTTCTCTTGCTCTGCATATGGACCATCAAGTTTGTAAGGAACATGAGTACAGTGTACTGTAAGTAATGGGGCCGAATTCCAAAACCTTCATTCCATTGACTATTTTGCTTCCCCTGAGCTAACTGTACGGCTAACCAGAACTAGAATGCAATGACACCATGATAATAACTAGCTTTAGCTCAGTGTGTCTGCAGACACCTTATAGGAGTCTCAGTGAAACGCCTGCATTTTTATATGGAGCGTATGTTGTGAAATTTGGCCCCAATTACTTATATTGTATTCACATTCTTGGCAACAAACTTCATGGTCGATGGGGACAGCAGGGATATTTATGACCACCAAGGCCTATTAAAATGTTACTTATATGCCCCTTAATTTAAATTTAAGATAGACTTGAAAGAACCTGATACAGTGTAACCTGGTAATTAAAAAAATAAACTTTTAATTTGTAAAATGAGTGATATATGTGTAGTACGCATGTACTTTGTCTGCCGAGCATCACGTGACCACAACTGAACCAATGGTTCTTCTCTCTTGTGTGCAACCGTCTCGATTGTGGGTAACCGTCTCCCACACTCAGTCTCAGTGCACGTACAGTACGTCACTCGTATAGTCAACATCCATATGGTTGGGGTACTGTTTATTGTAACATTGTGACTACGTGTGTGTTTGTGCACATAAAGCAAAAGCATGTGTCATTAGAGAGGTTCCTTATTAGAGATCCAGTTTCTAGAGTTTCTGACTAATAGTGACTGTTAGTGTGTGGGTATGCGTGCGAGTGTCGTTAGAGAGGTTCCTTGTTAAAGACGTTTCCGGACAGAGCAGTGTTCCTGTTGTGTGTGTTTGTGCGTGCATGTGTGTGTGTATGTGTGTGTTTTTGTGTGAATGTGTGTATGTGTGTCTGTGTGTGCACGCGCAAAGTGTGTATGAAAGTCGTCCGACACAGTAGCCCCCTCCCCTTCCTCTCCTCTCATCTTACTTTAGCCTCTCTCTCTCTCTCTCTCTCTCTCTCTCACACACACACACACACACACACACACACACACACACACACACACACACACACACACACATAGAAACAATGCTCTGTCGGGATTCTTTTCAGAGGTAAAGTGCAGGTTAATTAGTTTAACTTTTTACGTTATATTTTTTGTATAAATTATTTTTATATGAATATTTTTGGTTCTGGAATGAATCATCAGTGTTTCCATTATTCCTTTGTATTCTTTGACATACGAGTGCTTTGATATACAAATACACTTCCAGAACAGATTTTGCTCGCAATCCAAGGTTTAACTGTATATATGTGTATGCACTCCAAAACTGCATAAGTTAAGGTGTCTCATTCTGAGTTATGACCTATGTCTTACCCTGCGTTCACACCGAACGTGGCGAGAGCGTCAAAGCGGCCCGAAGTCATTCATTTTCAATGTGAGCCGGCAGCGAGGGGGGGGGGGGGGGGTGAGGGGCGGCAAGAGCAGCGAAGGGAGATGAAATCAGCTGAACTTTAGGGTAATGAGCTATGACGCGGTTGAGCGGCAACCAATTAAAAGGGAGGTCCTCTGCTTGAGAGGATTCCAAGTAACTTTTGTTCCGGCTACATTAGTCCCTAAGCAAAATGGAGGAGAGGTTGATTAAAGTCTAGTAAGTGATTCTAATGTTATAATAATAAGAAATATAATATGCACTATATTAAATTAGATTAGCAATTCACAATGAACAGAAGCCACACCATACAAATGGCTTATAATTTGTTTATTTCTACAATACAGTTCTTTCTATAAATCAGTTTCTTGTTTTCTTCCACATTTTGATCAGTCTCCACAGGTTCAACAAGCTTGATTGCTTTGCGGCCCCTTTAAATACAAGAAAGGCATTCGGCCTATGTCAGAGCGGCCAACAGCGGCAAAGAGCGGCGACTACCGTCGGCGGCAGGGCGACGAGAGCGAAATTTGATGCTCTCGCCGCGTTCGGTGTGAACGCAGGGTTAGAGCAAAAAAAGAAAGACACATAATAGGGACTTGCATTTATCCATGCTAATAAATGCTGATCATGATATTAATGATCAAATGGCATGCAATCTATGCATAGGCAACTATGCATTTTGATCAGCATAGATGCCTATGAACCATTTGATCATTAATATTAATCTGGTGAGAAAGTTGGGCTGTTTCATTTCTTTTTTTTTGCAACTAGGAAAAAATAAAGCTTAATCATAAACATTGAGATTTCTGCTGTTAGTGTTTTCATGTGGCTTTGCATTAATCAGTCATGTGCGCAATGCTAGCCTGATTGCTCAAATTCACTTTGTTCATTGAAAACTTTATAACTAATAAATAAATACCCCACTTCATGCACAGAATAAACTAAACTGACATTCAGAGCATCACAAAAGACCTTGTTGAAGATTTGGGCGAAAAGCAGAAATTTGCAGTTTGGGCCATGCCAGACACACAAACACATGTACATATACACATATGCATGCACACACAGACATTCAGGCTGTTGAATATGAGTGATTTATTTACTTCAACATTAACATGTTCATAAAATCAGTAATTATTCTTAATGTAAATGGTTACACTTTTAGGCAAAAAAGGGAAATAATAATTGGAATAGTTTGAAACTGACAATTTCTTACATTTCTTCTTTTTTTTTTTTATAGGATTTCGATGACTTCATTTTTGCATTTTTTGCTGTGGAGATGGTGATTAAGATGGTAGCACTGGGCATCTTTGGCAAAAAGTGTTACCTTGGGGACACCTGGAACCGGCTAGACTTCTTCATTGTGCTGGCTGGGTGAGTTTTTCTCCTACTAGAGCTACCATGCTGTTAACTCTCTGACGTTTCCTTTTTAGTGTCTGATTATATAGGTGGATACATTACTACTTCTTTTTTATTCCTTTACATTAGTTTTCATTCTTTACAGGGAGAAAGAGAGAGAGAGTGCATGTGTTCTTTTCTGGCGTTTTTCACTGATTAAGGGCTAATTTGCACTAATCACATGTCCTGTTGTGAGATATGCTGGATTATGTATTGTGATGAAAATCACACTAGTTTATGGAGCATGTGAAAGGACATTCTCAGGAGAAATCAGCCAAAGTCTGTACACAAGAAGAGCAAACAGCAATGATAGCAGTGACAGGCTGCTGGAATGTTCTCCCAAACCACACAGGAAATACAGACTCCTGCCATGTTTTCTAAATCAGTTTATCAATGCTGATTAATAGAGCTCCAGATGGTTACTTACTATTAACACAACTCTGAGTGATCAATGATAGATTGATTGCATTACAGTTTTTTCATGTATTTCATTAGTGCATCATCAGGAATAGTATTAAGGAATGTTCTGGGACACTACAGGATTAAAAAAAAAAGATTAATTTAGTAGATTTTAGTGATTTATACTTGGGTGACATTGTGATCTTTTAACAAATGCTCTCTAGAACAACAGATGCGCAAAGTACTGTGAAAAGGTATTGTGCAATCCCTCGTTTATTCATAATAAACAAAATAAATTAATGAATGAAATTATTTTTTTTATTGTGATCTGCTACAGAGAAGCTAAAAATACAGTTGAAGAATTGGTTGTTTATGTAATCTTTAGCAGCAACTTCATTTCCCCTCTCATCAGTTCCAACCACTCATCATTCAGCATTGGCAGTATACTAATCACCAGCCTGACCATCTGTCATCATTTACACCTCACTGGTTCATGCCTTAAGTTAGATTATTTTTTATGCTTGAATGATTCATAGTTGACCATGGCTTACCAAACAAAAATATTAATATGAAACTGTCCATGTACGTAGACTGAAAATGATTCTTAAGGAAGAACCAAAAGGTTCTTCATGAAGCCTGGATAACTAATTCTTTAAATTTGATATAATTGATTAATTAATTTAAATTTGAAAGCAAAAAAAAAAAAAAAAGACTTTTTTTGTGCTGTATTTCTTTCCCATGGAGCCGCGTTTTGCTGTTTAGTATCAGCACGTTAGCAGCAGTAGTGGGTTGTTAGCAGTACTTTAAAACCACTTTTCCGCCTTTTTTCGTCCCGGTTAAGAAAGTTCCAGTTGATAGAATATAGTGTATATCTAGTTTTTATTCCTGACGTTGTACCAGGTTGCTCATTCTGCACTCTTGGTTTGGCATCATTGCTTAGTCTGTAATGTTGTGTGTGCTTTAACTGGAAAAGCATTCACATAAGCATGAGCTTGTCATAATTTTTTAAAGACCAACAGAGAATTCAGGACTATACAGCCAAGCTATCAGCCTCAGACACCCCCAGCTGCTTGGCAGCGAGTGCAGAATCATTTCACGTCCCAGCAAAACCCATCTTCCTTTTCACTTCTTCACAATGCATTTATGCACACGTAGGTGCTCAAGTTGATTTGACCGAGCTCAGAAACTCCTCGTCATATTTCATGAGTCAAAATACTGTATACCACACAAAACTATAAAGCTATAAAGGCATGACTACTAAAATGTGCATTTATTATATCATACATATTTAATTGTATGTAGCAGAGCTGATTGTCACCATGGGATATTGTTTTTTTCTTTTAAACAATAATGTATTCTTATTGTACACTTGGAACGCTCTTTTCATGCAGAACATGTCTGACAGTGGAACATTTAATTTGAGCTAAATTTAATTTAGTTTTTTTGTCTAAATCTTTTGTCTACATAAAAACACAGAAAATGTAGGCATTTTTATTCATTGTTTATTGTTAATAATTATTTCTGAGAAAAAGTAATTGCATATAAATATCATATACATTTGTACACTGTATATTTTTTTCTTTTTAAATCAATCATGCTTGTAACTACAGTGCTTTCCCAAATTGCCCGTAGTGTGTGAAGGAGTGTGTGACTTTGTGTGCCCTGCGATGGATTGACACCCTGTCCAGGTTTACCCTGCCTAGTGCCCTAAGTTTCCTGCGATAGGCTCCACAGGATTAAACGGTATAAACGATGAGTGAGTGAGTGAGTGAGGTAACTACAGTTCCTGAGGATACAAACTACACTTCCCATAAGCCTTAGTGCATGACCTCATCAGATGGTTCGCAGTCCCTTGATTACTAATGACATTCATTTGTTTGCAATCACACTCATTTGTAAAAATAGGCCCAGACTGGCGTATGCATTTTGGGAAGTCTTGCACCAGTGCTGTGCTTGTGACGATTTGATGCATTTATTAGCCGCCTGCGTGCTTAGTGTTTGATGAAGGATTGCTTAATTTTTTACTGCCTTGTGTCATTTTATGCCTGTTTAACCATGCTAGCCTGATGCACGTTTCTGCCTAGCCTTTGGAGTGTGTTCCATCTGTCTGTCTGTCTGTCTGTCTGTTGTGACAATGGAAGGTGGTTAAGAAAAAAAAAAAAAGTTTGCCATGTGTGAAATGAACATGTCTCGCAGCCCTGATAACCTGATCAGAGTCACTTGCTTTTAGCAAGCATGTTTGATTCACCATTGTGTGATTATACCATGACTTTGCTGGTAGCATTTGCCATTATTAGCATTATTTAGCAAAGGTGGAAATGCATAACCCCTGCTGTTGCACCATTATAAACTTAAAACTATAAATGCAGACATACATTCTGCATCACTCATTGAGAAGCTGCATACCACTTGAGCCTGTAGAGTATTAAATCAGGCAAAGATTTATTGATGGAAAGCTTGGCCTTAATATTAGGTCCTTTGAATTAGCATTACTCGTGAAGGGTGAGTTTTATTGAGGGGCAATGTCATCCATGATTAAGAAGTCCCTGTGCTCCACAGTTCTCTGTTTGTGACTTATTATTACTTAGTATTCCCAGCTCGGTGCTTTCTGGGTTATTAGCACCTTTAATCTAGGCATGCATCCTTCCCACCTGAGCTGATTCCCCAGGATGCCACTCTGCATTTCTTACTGCCACTTAAACACTGCTAACACCTCCTCACCCACCCCAAAAGCAGTTTCTACAGATATCTGTAGTGAATAAAACTTAGATTTCTGCCTTAAATATGGGCAGCAGGGCTGATCAAAGGTCAAAACCCATTCCGTATCTCTCACAAGCCATTTAACCTTGTCCAAGAATATTGTACCATGATGCCTCCTGTCTATTTAAGAGGAATGGAAGCTGGCACTCAAGTGAGAGTCATACAATTGTGCAATGAACTATATATATATATATATATATATATATATAGGTCATAATGTATAGTAATATAAAATCATAGTATGTTTAAATTTTAAAGTATATATAGACAATCAGATAAAATGAAATGAGTCCAGCACTGTTTGTCTAGTGCATCTATTAAGCCTGAAAATATCCTACTGCAATTAATCAGCTTACTTAAATATTTTTGCATACTGGTATAGTATCAGTGTAGCCATTAGACTGGATGATGTACAGTGATAAGAAGGAGAGAAATATCTTGAAAGTCGGATCCAGAACCAGTTCTGTTACTTCAACTCTTTCCCACATGGACTCTGTGTGTGTGTGTGTGTGTGTGTGTGTGTGTGTGTGTGTGTGTGTGTGTGTGTGTGTGTGTGTGTGTGTGTGTGTGTCCTGGTATGGTGCACTCTGCCAGCATGGATGTCCGCGTCTCACATTAAGGCTGACAGAAGGGAGTGAGGACTCTGACAGGCTGTCTCTAAGCATCGGGAAATCTCTCAGCAAGACAGAGACTCATCTCAGCATTATCTACTGGCACATACTCACCATTTATGGCAGAGTTGAGTCTATCAATCTACGTTGAGGTTTTTCCTTCGCCGTGATATGACTCATATTTCTCAGAAAACACTATAGTCTGGTGGCTCCAACTATTTTCAGTAAATCAGATATTTACTCACTTGAACGTTTTATACGGCACAGTACAGTGATTTGAACACTGAATTATCAATATTTAATGCTCTCTTCTGAGATTCGTAGACACAGACAGGTTGAGAGTTTATAGACAGACATTTGTTTTGCATGTCTTTAAAACTGCAACAACTGCAGAATGTCCTCTGTGCGTAATTTACCTCACCCACTTAGAAGGTGGTTGACGTCATTGATCTTATAGGATTAGGATTTATAGGTTTCATTTTGTTTTCAGTTAATAAAGGTAGAAAAAAAAGTCACAAACTTTAGGAATTCATTCAATTACCTTTGTAACTATGTGGTGGCCAGTTAATGTGTGAAAATGATTCCTCATGCTCCCAGAACCACATTCTCACAGTCTGAGTCCTGGAATATGCCTGTGCCATCAGGGACTCCACGGATGTGATAACCTGGTCATTCAGTACATTCAGGTCTTTGGCTGACTTCATTTTGTTGCAACATACTGTAACACTACTGAAGCAATCACAGATCATAACACTTGTACAGTAGCAACTATGCATGATGGGTACCTTGCTTCATTCCATCTCACCCTGACGAGCCCATCGCTCTGGAATAGGGTCAATGTGAACTCATCAGACCACATGACCTTTTTCCATTGCTCCAAAGTCTGTTGAGTTTTTTTGTTTAAGTGATGTCCATTTTTTCAAAAAATTTCAAATCTGCTTAGTTGTTTTCTTTGCTTGATGCACCACAATAATACAGTATGACCCTTTTGAAATTGTGACATTTTTTAGGCCAGACAGAGTATTTCTATGCTATTTTCATATTTTTGACTTTGAGCGATTGTGTGTATATCAAACCAGTTTGTGTTGAGAGACATTTATGGGCTAATATCTAATAACTGATAGACTTTACACCTAACTTTTCTATGTGTGTTTCTCATGCTACTGTATATACAAACATTAACATTATAGACACACTGTCTGGACTTTGCTCTTGTTTACAGGAGATTTTTTAGATTTAAATCTGATTATTTATTCTATTGAGGTCACTGCAGCCGTGGAGTATTTTAAACTATTCCTGCTAGACAATCATGCTAGCTGCTTATCTTGTACCGCAATGGAAAACATAAGCGCTCTTTTGCACGCCTGGTCAGGTAATAAAGGCTTCAGGAATTCCATTTTGGTCAGAGGAAGTGATGACACTGGACCGTGTCCAGCACTTTCATCTGATAGCGCCTTCATCTCTTATTTGTATTAGGAGGCATCTGAAAATCAATATCAGAGCTTTTCACAGGTACTTACAGATGATTAGGAACTTCCCCAACATCAGTCATGGTGCTGTTCCCTTTGTGTGTGTGTGTGTGTGTCTGTGATAGAATGCCTATTTAAATTTTTTTTTTTTAATTATGCAATAAATAATACACAAAAAAATTGGCCTTTGAATGTAAAAAATATATAACAATAGCAGAATCACCTCACTAATGGAAGAATTGTGCAACGTAAATTTATAGTTTTGGTTTACTGTATATTAACTAGACTTTGACAAGGTCTATACTCAAGCTATTTTCACATTAAACATTAAAATAGACATGTTTATGTCAATTCATTTTGTGTTTCTCATCACCCTACTACAGATTAGCAAGAGTCATCTTTCACAAGCTTTCACTGCAGCCTCATAATTGAATGTAAAATAAGCTAAGTGCCTTTGTTAGATCCTTGTCATGCTAAAGAAACATGCAATATCATCCTTTTTTACATAGCATGGACTTGATTTGTCCATTTCACCTTCTCATTACTGAAAAAAAAAGGATGGCGTTAACGTTTAGTCACAATTTAGGCAGTGAAGTCCACCAAAACATCTGCCCTGCGCGTTCTCATTTATTAAGGTTTCCTGGCACATTCTGTGTGCTGAAAAATGCCTGTTCAGCAGAACGGGACAAGAACAAAGATATCATGAACAAAGGCCTGCAAATATTTTCTCAAGAAAAATACCAGTAAAAGGTCCTGCTCGTTTATTTATTTTCTGCCCTGTGGTTAAGTACTGTTTGACCAAAGCACACAGAGCAGAGCTGGCCTCCCTATTTGTCACACACCTTCCTACCATTGCCTTGTAGTACTGTAGGTCCTTCTTTTCCTTCATTTAAAACAAAGATTTTCCCTTCAAATTTTATCAAAAGATTTATATCTGACAGAGATTAAAGGGCACCTATTATGCAAAATTGACTTTTTGAACATATTTAGACAAACAGATGGGCCTCCATTGTTGGAGTACAAACAAATACTTAAAAAAAAAAAAAAGCTTTTTGTCCTTCTTTCAATTTTGCATTGTCCAGGGCTTAAAAAAGCCAATTAGATTTTCTTAATAATGTAACCTCATATAAGATGATATCTTTCCCTGTAGCTGAGCTCCACTCTGCTCTGCTGTCTGCTGTGTGTACATAGACACTGAAACGACACATTAAGATAGGGAACTAAACAGATGGAGTTTGAAATACAGTAAATCCCCGACTTACAAACATTCAAGTTACGAATTTTCACAGATATAAACATTGTAGCTGCAAACAAATTAACTTACCTGTATTATACAAAAAATAGACAATGCAGTGCACCAGACACCAGTATTTACTATTATATACAATATATTCAGTGTTTAAGTGACTGTATAAAATATTGCGAGTGTGCATTTGGGCGTGCGGGACAAATGAGTCGGCCTCACCGGTTTCAGTGAATCAGTCCGAAAAAGTTCGAAAATGGTTGTACCATAAAGCTGTCCCGATGCGATGGTGAATACAGTAATCCTAATTTCGGAAAATCCTCAACGAGACCGAGTTCACAGTCCAATACAGCCCTGAGACAAAATGGCATCCATTCAAGCATACAGTAAACACCATGTAGCGCTGTCTTCCCGGGGCTGCATTTAAACGAGGTCAGCTGGCCCCGCTGCGTTACCGGGATTCCCCTCGCAATTTGGAGGAGCAGTCTCGCGAGAGTATAATGCGAAACCAAAACCTGTGTGTTAGGTTTTTTTATGCTTCATATTGTACAGGATATTTGTGCCAAAGGTTTTTCTACTGTATCTCTCGTTCATGGTTTGACTCGCAGTGAGACACAGTATGGATTGGTTGCTACTTATTGTGGTATAATTTGGTTTTGTTCTAGTTTACATTGCATATTCTATAAAATGGCTGGGGGATGGATAGGAATTAAAAAACAACATAAAACTTATACATTTTTAAGTCAGAATGACAACGATGGAAAAAGTTAAGCAAAGCTTAGAGCGCATGTTCAAATCACAAAAAAAAAATCACGCAGGCACGAAGAACACGAAGAACACCAAGCTGGCATTAGATAATTATATAAATAAATAGGTTAAAATCATTACATTTATCACACTGTCGTTTTTGTTTGTTGGTCTAAATACTGTATCCAGAACACATGGCATTTCTGCAGCTCAAAAATTTGAAGAAAAATGCTGTCTGCCTCCCAAAATACACAGCACGTTTAGTTTACTTCCTCAAATTGTGTCATAGTAGGATTGAATCACTTTCTCACATGAATAATAAAAAAAACGCACTAGAATTTGACTGAACGCACCCTTGTTTAGCGGTTGTTTTTTGTCTGATCAGATGTTTATGTTCACACCTGCTTAACACATCAGGTTTGGATTCAAATGGGCTGAATTCTTTATATGGGGACTAATTGTGTAAAATATCTGGCAGAGCTGAGTTTCCTCTTTTGTCTTCAGATTAGAAATCTCCATATTAAGGAAGGAGGATTTCAGTCCAACAAGTGATCATCTCTGTGCAGCTCATCCACTTTTGATTACAATCAGCCCTATTCTATTTAAGCACTGAGAACGGTAGTTATAGATGACAGGAAAAATACCAGGTGGAATATTGACTCTAAAAAAAAAAAAAAGTTAAAAGATTAAATAGAAGGCCTGGCATTTGTTTAGGATTGCATTTCTAGGGGTTAAAAAGGTCAGGATTTGTGACAAATCATGGTCAATCATGGTCTAGGATGCGCTGTCTAAAACCAATTGTGAAGCAGTCAGAGAAGATATCGACTAAAGGATGAAGAGTGAGAGGAAACGTGCGTATATATATATATATATATATATATATATATATATATATATATAGAGAGAGAGAGAGAGAGAGAGAGAGAAGCAGAGCAAGCATGTTTTATCTCCACCTCCATTTGAATGTGGCTGTGGGAAAGCGATGTTCCTCTGAATCGCGCTTCATTAACCTGCCAGGTGGTAGAAGACGCCCAGCCCTGTTTGAACCGCCGCCAGTGGTGCTGCTTTGAAGACAACACAACTCGGAGATAAACAGATAAACAGGAAGACATTAACTCAGAAGTTATTCTGTCTCCTCATGTCACTTTAAGTGCTGTGGCACTACTGCCAATACACAGTGTATGATTTCCAGCTCAGTCTAACAGACATTGATATGTTTTCTTTCATTCCGCCTTTGTGACGCTGTTTCAAACAGCGCATGACAGAGCAGCGACTCTGCCGCTCCCACTCGGGAATTGAATCAAACCGATTTCTGAAGGTCAGACCTGTTTTGGATGCCGGTCTTTTTCCTCCCTCATACTTTTCCTATTATAGTGCCCTCCCTGCTTGCACTGTGTTTGCTGAGAGCAGCCATTGTTGACTGCGTGGCCATAGTTGTCAGGAAAGGGGTGTGATTCTGGCAAAGTGTGCCATCTGTCACTAGATCTATGCCATATACAAAGATAAGAGTTGAGCAAACCAGGTGTTTACTGGCCCCCAGCCCGGACCAGACACCGACATGTTTACCTGTGTGTGTGTGTGTGTGTGTGTGTGTGTGTGTGTGTGTGTGTGTGTGTGTGTGTGTGTGTGTGTGTGTTTCATCTTGTGCCTGTGTATCATCATTCATGAGTTCGGTGTTTATTTGCACTCCTATGGTGTGTATATGGAACTTGTTGGATTTTAAAGCATGTTGATGATGTGAACAATCATATAGACACATGTTCACATTGTTTAGCTCTCGTGTTCGCCTGACTTGGCTGCAAGAGCTTTTGTAAAGTGTCCTCACGCAAGTTCTGTCCTCCTCTCCCTCTCTCACCCCCATGCCAAACATCTACGCTCCTTTATTCCTACCCCAACCACAGTCCTCCACATTCTCGCTCTCTGTTTGAGTTCAGTTTGTACTTTCCAGCCACTCTGGCAGATCTTTCGACATCAAAAACGTCATGCATTTCCCCCCTCTTTTGATATTTTTTTATGTTTAGTCCTTCCCTATCCTTCCGTTTTTAGCCCTAGTCACCACTGTTATTATTTTTCTATTCCAGCTACCAGCTGGTTTCCATCAGACCCAATCAGTGCTCTCAAAAGCTGCTCTGCAGATTTCAGGAGCAACAAAAGCGGAACACATTTCCTCTGAGCTCTGCTTGCTTAATGGAGCTCATACTGTTTGCACATCACCATCATCACTGAATCCACAGATAATCTCGGGTATTTAAAATACCTCCAATCCGAGGTCTGCTCGGCCCAGAGATAGCATTAGTGCATATCATCTTCCGTCATTTAACAGCTTCCGTTATTTAGCTGCAGCCCATGCCGTTGAGTTTGTGTTAACTTTTTCTCTTTTTTTAAACATAGCTATTACATAGCCAATTAGTTTTGTCAGACATGTTAAACTGACTAAAATCTGTAACACACATACACAAACACACACACACACACACACACACACACACACACACACACACACACACACACACACACACACACACACACACACACACACACACACTGGCTGCCTCCCTTGTTTGATGGCTATGAAGGCAGGGAACTTTTTCACGCATCTCCCTCCAAAGTTCACATGTGTGAAACAGCTGTGTGTGCGTGTGGGTGTGCTTACGTGTGTATGTGCGTGTATGCTAGCATGTGTGTATTGTTGGAGATCACATTACAGTGACCCCCACTGGATGCTCCTCTTTGACTAAATTTAAAAGATCCAATTGGATTTATAGCACATGCGCGAGGCTTTGGAACTTTACCACACAGCACGCACACACACACGCGTGCACACACACACGCACGCAACGCACACACATACACACACACACACACATACACCCTGACACAACCTCACCGAGGTCTTTAACACCTACAAGTCTCAAGGCAACATATCTGCTTTTTAATGATTATGTCATTTGATATCTTGATGTGATGATAATCATGTGTAACCTCATTAGACACATTCTGTTTTTGTCGACTCGTTATTTTATTGCAAATCACAAAACTCAGTAAGAAACATCAATTAAACAGTAGCATCAGCAGTACTACCAAAACACAGAACTGTGTGAACTTGTGAACAAATACACATGAGTTTTATTGCATATATACCCTGACAATTTGTAAGGTTGATATAAATGCTCATACTCGTTCACGTTCAGTAACTACTTATTCTACCAACCAGTTTGGACAGGGTGGCAAGCTGGTAGGCACACACACACACACACACACACACACACACACACACACACACACACACACACACACACACACACACACACACACACACACACACACACACACACACACACACACACACACACAATGGTGTCTGAATGTTCTCTGGTTTATTCACAGAAAAGGAGGCATGTCATTCCTGAGCCATCAAACATCAAAGAGCACCATTCACATGTTCTATAGAAATCCAGGGCAACAAACCTTAGGAAGTATTGCCTTATAAAGAATGAGGAAGAGCCCAAAGAACACAGAGAGGGAAGCATGAGAAGGTTAACACAGTCTAGGGAAAACACTAACACTCACATACTCCCTTACACATTTAAGGGAATTTGTCTCAGCCAATAACCGTCCCAGCTTCCAGTATGTTTTTGGAAGATAGGACCAAACCAGAGATCCTGGAGGAATGATACACAGACAAGAAGAACTGGAACAACCCTGAACCATTTCTTTCTTTCTTTCTTTCTTTCTTTCTTTCTTTCTTTCTTTCTTTCTTTCTTTCTTTCTTTCTTTCTTTCTTTCTTTCTTTCTTTCTTTCTTTCTGTGGTTTACACCTTGTCTTCTTTTTTATTCCATATTATTCCTGTTGTTTATAATTTTAGTATTAGTAACATAGGTCATCTTCTGCATCTGTTTTTTTTGCTGTTTCTTCGGTCAGTGCTCTCTACATAGAACAATCGCAACTACAAACCTGTGGTGTTACTTTGTGTGCTTTTGCTGCTGGGAATTTCCTTCGGGATCACTAAAGTATCTCTCTCTCTCTCTTTCATGCTTTCTCTCTCTCTGTCTATCTATCTATCAAGATTAAAAAAAGACCTCTGGACTTGTAAAGCAGCAATGCTTCTCACTAAAGCCATTTTGCTGCCTCTTTAATATAAGTATTCATAAAATGTTTATTAGAGTTTTTCTAGTATTTATTGCCTGTCCTCGTTTTACTCTGAACTCTATCACTTAATTACAGCTGCAGGGTACCAAGGACATAGGACTATGGTTTGTGTAGTTAGAAAAGATGGACACCTGACCATCTCAACCATACACAAGCATTCTAGAAATTGTTGCCAGAAAAATTGGAAATACAGGATTTGTCTTTGTATGCTGAATCCTTATATTTTTTCCTTCAGGGGAAAATATGGTCATCTTGGTAATGTGGTGATGTGGTCATCTTCCACCTCTGAATCCTGTGCAATATGTGGAGACATACTGTGGAACTCAAGTGTACTTTCTCCAGTCATGGTATCAAAGAAACATAGGGACTATACTTGCATGATTCAAGATTTTACTATAGGAAAGATCCTATAAACTATTCTCAACGATTCTGAAGGATCTGTGCTTGTTTGTCTGGGTTACAATTCATTCACAGGCCATGACTTCTTGATTTTGTCAGCTTGTTCTTTAGAGCATCGAGTACAGAATCCACAACATTACTCGTCATGTCTTCCCAGCTTCCAAATGTAAAGCATAACCATCATACACGTAATTACCTCAATGGACTTGCTCTCTGAAACTGCTCAAATTAAATGGATTTTCATTCGCTAATAAAAAAAAATGTAATAAACCTGAAACTATTATTATTATTATTATTATTATTATTATTATTATTATTATTATTATTGTTAAGGCCAGGATTCTTGACTGATTATTTTCCCTCTTGTGAGTGTATAACATTAAATATTATATGGTTGAGTTAATTTCCTAACAGATGTTGGCGATTATTCCTTATAATCAAAGTGAAAGTCATCCAGTTGTTCACAAATTTACAAATAAGTCTTTGAGCCTGTTTAGATCGGCCACATCTTTGGGTCAATTGCAGTTTCTCACAGATTTCCGGTTATGTTTTTTGTGTGTATTTGCAGGATGCTGGAATATTCTCTCAACCTGCAGAATGTCAGTTTTTCTGCTGTTCGTACCGTCAGAGTGCTGAGGCCTCTACGAGCGATCAACCGGGTTCCCAGTGAGTACTCATACTACCAATCTATATTAGCATGTAGTCAGTGTTTCATAAAATATCTGCACAATATATGCTCAGTGCTAACAGGATATGATCTGAATGACATTTAGTGAATCTAAATAAAGTAGCGAGCTATAGTTGTAGTTTTATACCTCGCAAACAGCTAGCTAGTCAGCCAAACAACCAACAAGCATTTATTTTTTCTTCACAGCTAGAGACATAACCTTTTATTTTTGTTCACTGCTCTTTAGAATTTCGGGCTAGAGATGAATAGACTTTCATCTTCATTTCATATCACAATGGTGAAGTAATAGATTTACTGAGTACTGCACAGCAAACAGTCATTTGGGACACAAAAATAGTGTTTAGTATGGTAGTTTGAAGTGTTGGATGCACAAAAACTACTTAATAGTACTGTTCCTGCTCATCTGTGAACATACCCAGTCATTCTCTCATGATGATGCTTCAGTGCCGAACAAAATCCAATCTGTGCACGGAAGTGACACAGAATTTTGACTTTTGAAGATGTGTCACTTGGAGTAGCTGACGGATGACTGCAGTATACTGAGAAATTAAAAAGGTCTGAATTAATAACAGCCATAAAATATACTTTTTTGTATATTTTAACAAAAATAAATAATGGTAAATAATGTTATGTTGCACTCGTTCAATAGAATTATGTTCATTTACCTATACACAATATATACATGATGCATCACATTTTTTTCTAATTTTATGAAAGCCCAAACAACCCAAACAGTCCCGATTCCCTGCCATGCATATTTCATCCCAACAACAAATAATGCTAGCTTGCTACATTATCTGTTAAATCCCTTGTTTAATCTGGTTAGTACACACAGTCTGCAGAGAGTTGTCTTCCCAGGCTAGCCAGCTACTCTAATCAGGCCGGGGCAGATTAGCCACAGTCTGTTTGGCTCACATTTTTTCTCCAAATGCCAAAAGTGTCTGGCCAATAGAAGGAGGTTTTGATCAGCAAGAATTAAATTTAGAGGGAACATTGCTCATGAGTAGCCTCATTATTACAGTGGTGTTATGAAGATCAAATCTTAGGAAGGTGGTACGTGAATGTGTCCAAGAATAATACTGTAGCTAGGTCAGATAGCTGTAAAAACAAGTAATTGTAAGTTGTATTTACATTGCATTATGACACACTGTTATAAAATATTTTCCAGCTAGCTGAAGCACAAAGCAAAGCATAATGTTTGTTATAATACAGATTGTAAAAGGATGCCAAAGGCAAGCAGGCACTTCTCCTCACTCGACCGAACCAAGCACAAAATAACACTAGACACCTGTGCTACCAGATACAGTACTGCGATCGCTTGTCTTACCTCTTCAATATGAGTGAACAGCTCCTCTTATAATTGTTTTACTTTTAAATCAGTTACTTTTCTTATATGCATTAAAATACACTAGCAAAGATAGTATCCAGACTTTCCTTCAGCCTAATGTTAGTGAATGGTGACACATAGCACTGATGACACATGCATCCACATAGCCATGCCAAATCCAACAGAAGCAGCTCTGAGTGTAAATAGTTGTAGGATTTTTAGGGTGTCTCACAGCATGTCATGTTTCGAAAGCATTTCATGTGGCTAATCTCTCCCGTGAGAGCTCTAAATCAGAGCAGTAACATTCAGATGAAAAAATGGTAAAGCTCACTTAAACTGATGTGTCTGTCCTAACTAGAATTTCGACTAAGGTCTCTGGTCTGATTTCTTATCTTCCTGGCTCACTGGGTACTGATCATGGTTTTTTTTCCCACCAGTGCTCCATCAGTGTAGAGTAAATTGCTCATAAACTTTGTGCCTGTCTCAATCCTGCTATCTGTCTAGCACAGTATGACACATTACCGCATCTCATTCAAGCAAAGAGACAATCAGTGTCACGTTAAGCTCAGTGGTCTGGACGTAGGACACATAAGTGTGATGAGTAATGAGTGAGCACACCGTAGCCTCTTCTATCTGTGCTACTACATAATTTATACTGGTGTCAATCAAAGGTGCGGGGGCAGCCAAGTGGGAGCAGGCAACCTTATTTGCTTTTCAAGAATCACTTAGGCTAATTCAAGGCTTAATGGTGGAATTAATTTGCAAATAATTTGTATGTCACCTGCTGTGGGTTGTTATTTGAAAAGTGGGATTTGTAGGGTTTCCCATGGGTCCCTTTTTTTTTATTTTTATTTTACTTATTTTAAGATTAATCTGATCAAAACATGGGGCAATACAATAGTCAAACAATGCAATAGTCAAACAATGCAATAGTCAAACTCACGCCATCCACCATTTGTTTGTATAACTCAAACAGAGGCAGTGTATGAATAACTTTAAATAACTTTAAATCCATTGACAGTAAAATAGAAAACTAAATGGTCAACTTAAATTAGACTTACTATAGGGATTCAAATTATTAAAAAACAGTAAAAGCTCGGCCTGTTTCTATCCCTAATATGCTCCTCTGGGCTTTTCTGACTCCCTGTATTAAATCTCTCTGTGCCTATACTGTACTGTACCTTCACCTGTATATTCTTCCTGTTCTCGGTTCTGCTGTTGTCCCCCATTTCTGTGGCTTGACTGATGAAGGTGTAAAACAACATGTCAATCATGAAGAAAAATGCAGCTGTGCAATGAAAAGCAACGAGAGCCAAGCAAGCTCTTATTTCTAGGCATAACAGAGAAAGCTTTAACATATTTGCCTGGTCCGCAAGTGCCTATCGGGGGAGTTCTCTGGCTTAATCTGCATAAAGTCTGGATTCGCCTGTCTGTAAACATTGGCCTTCACTACAATAACAGCCAGACTGGATTTAGCTACAGTATGTGTGTATATATGAAGGGCTGTTGGAAACTGATTGGAAAATTCTCTGGTCATCCACTAGTGATCCATTATTATTTAGAGTGATGAAAATGAACACAGTGCAGCATATGGTAGAAGTTATGGAACGGAAGGAAGCCTAACAGTAATTGGGGCAGTGGACCTGCAGATTGATGCAAGAAATACAGTAAGAGCATTATATACACTCAGACAGAGAAAGAGAAATGGAGATTGATCCATGAGGTAACCAATTTGTAGGATTATGGAGATAAGAATATACTGTAAAAGGACCTCACAATCAGGGCATGGATACAGTATAATACACATCACACATAAGAATGAAATGTTCTTTTGTATAATGAGATATGCAGTAAAAGCTCAATTACTAGCCACTGATTGTTGGACAGTAACTAGGCGCATTTCAGTCTGAGGAACAGGCCAACAAACTCTTTTTAGATGAAGTGGGTGTGACATGGTGTATAGTCAGATTGTGCTGTGGTGTTATTAATGGTGCTGTAGGTTGCAGAGAGGTGTAGCAGGTATCCATGTTGCAGCATGGATTGGGCTTGTTTGTCCAGCACATCCCATGCGATTGAGATCTGAGGAGTTTGGAGAGCAAACAAGCCGGCGGCAGACTGTGATGCACTGGGTGTCCTGATGCTTCACAGGTTATGATGAATGTAATTCATTTCATACAGTATACAATTCAATCCATATTTTTATGAAATATGAACTATGAAATAACACATAGAGCATTAGGCAATTAAGTGACAAGAACAGCAACAGTCAGTTATTATTTTAAGACTTGAAGATCAATACTTCTTGCAAGAACAGTATTGTCCTTATGCATTTGCAAAACCCATCCCATGATGAAACTGGCTCTCATGAAGACCTTCTCAGTTAAGAAAGACAAAGATTTATCTCTGCTGAAAAGGAGAAGTTCTTAAAAATCACCACCTCAGATTAGAGCCATTATCAATGCTTTTCAAAGCATAAGTAGCAGACACTTGCATGCTGTTCTCAACTGTTGCATATTTTGTATGCTTTCAGCATAAAAATTTAAAATAATAATCTTTTTTTTCCTAACTATAAAAAAGCCTAGCGAATAAACACTATTAATACATTAATTGCACCGCACAGCAACTTGCATTCACATCAATTTAGTAATGTTATTAATCACTTACTGTATGTCCTGTGAGCTTCAAAGCTGACTGCTTGCTTCCATGTAACCAAAAACCTCCATACGTTTTGTTGCTTCCCATAGGACACCAGTCCTCATGCTCTAGTCTCAGCGGGATGCCTTGAGAAGCGTACTGTATTCATTGTTAATAAGGGGGACTCTGTGCGTGTCTGTGTATGTAACATGACAAAGTGTTGTTTCAACCTAAGAACAGGATGATTTTATAGAAGTCTGAGAATATGATTACATGATTAGATGATTATTGTTTCTATACAGTTTGTATATCGTATGTATATCTGTTCTCAACTTTCTTAACTAGTGAAAAGGGAAAATCGTGTTCCAGGCATCAGATTAGTTCAAACCTTATTGGATTAATGTTAGAAAAATTTAAATTGCTCGATCTTTTCTACAAGGGCTAAAATTTTAATGACTTGAATGTTTAAACTTAATATTAAGTATTCCTCTAAAATCCATAGACCAGCAAAAGTTTAATACTTCATATATAACATGAGTGCTTAGAGTGGCCATTACCCTAAAAAAAATGTCCTCGTTCTGTACTTTTGATATTAGGCTGTTTGGCATATGGGAATGACTGAAAAGTGCAGAGTCTCCCATGGGTATATTTCCCCTGCCGCACTGCACTGGGACGTCCACAGTTCTGTCTCCTGGAATGGCTTTTTAAGGGAATGTATAAACTAGGGGAGGATATTTGTTTTTGAAGTTTTTTTAGAGTGTTTCTCAATAAGGTTTTAGCAAGGGATTTCTAAAGAAATTGTTTAGCCAGATGAAAGCAGTAGTATGCATAAAGATTTGAATTCAGTGTGTCCTTAATGTGATGGAAAATCTAAGCTGTGAAAGTAAGATACGAGATAACATCTTTCAGTTAAAAGTCCTGCCTCTAGCATCTTAGGCGATCAATAAGCAGACAAGATTAAAACCTTTCAGTATCCGAATCATTCTCATGTGAGTTTATGTGAACTTTTCTGGGATGCTACTAATGCATCAGGATTTCAGAAACAGTTTATGAGGATAAGAAGCATTACTGTACATCCAAATCTGTACTGTACTGCCTGTCTATTAATCTAATCTTAAATCTACTTGTGCACATTTTAATATAATAGATTTAATAAATAAAAAAACTAAAATATATAGCATTATGATAAGTTAAACCCATAAACCCAGATATACAGTATTTTATACTGTATGTACAGTAAGCTTTATTTGTTTATTATCATTATTTATGTTTGTTTTTCATTATGTGAAAAAAATGAGAAAAAAATTGTTTATTGATTTTATAATTTAATACTTAAATTTGTTTCTTTGTTTGGAAATTACCTGAATATTTATTTATTTATTTATTTATTTATTTATTTATTTATCATAAAGTAAACTCAATTGCTTTACATAGGCATTTTTCACTCATGGAATTTTTCCCCTTGATATTTAAGTTTTCATAGATATAAAAATTCAAAAAGAACAGAGAGCATTTTTAATAGTTTTTTTTTTCCCTCATAGAGTAAAAATGCTACTCAAAGGAAATAATTAATGGTGTATGATTCAGTGCTTGTTAGATGCTCAGCGAAGTGCTGTACTTGGGTGAATGCCTTAGATGTTGTTGTCACTAATGAGCAGAGTGCATAAATCTTCCAACTTAGTGCAGCAGATTACCACTGAGAGTGTACCCCTGTTGTTTTTGAGGTTATTTTTGTAACCCTTACAATTATAACGCTTAAATTTACTTATATGTATATACATAGCGAATCTATTCATTAATAAATACACAAACAGGCAAGTAGCCGACAGAGATTGCTATTGGATTTACTCTCTAAGATGTGTTTAAAAAATGGCATGATAGGAAATGGTTCCATAGACCCACCTGGATCCATTACTGTCATATTTTATTTATTTTGCTGATGATAACTTCATGCTGCCTATTTTGACTCATACCAATCCAAAAGTGTAAGTTACAGCAGACTGCAGTTGTACTGTATCTTCACTTCACTTAGTGGAGGCTGCCAGGAGCTCATTTCAGATTTCTCCGGTCTTTCTTTCTACAACCCAAGCTGTTCGTATATGTGCTTTATAGTACTTTTTACAGACTGGAATGCAGTAAATACTCTTCTTGTTGTGCAGGTATGAGAATCTTGGTGACTCTCTTGCTGGACACTCTCCCTATGCTGGGCAATGTGTTGCTGCTCTGCTTCTTTGTCTTCTTCATCTTTGGGATTGTTGGGGTCCAGCTGTGGGCCGGGCTGCTCCGTAACCGCTGCTTCTTTCCTGTGAACTTCTCAGTGTAAGTGTCCAGTGGTCAGTCACATAGGCATAGGTCACAGCATTCCCAAGACACAACTTCAATGTTATGTACATACATACCGTTGCAATCATAAATACTCAACCCCCTCACCTCGCATGGCATTTTAGTGATGTAGATGAACGATAATGAGAAATAAATGATAAAAAAAAAACCTCAGTAAACAAAAAAGAATATTTATTGAGACATATTTGTTACTTTGAAAACAGAAGTTGACTTCACTTTGAAGTTCAAGTGAAAAATGTGACTCTTTTAACACATGTGCATGTGCAGTATTATTCAAACCCCAGCTTTCAGTACTTTGTGGAGAATTCTGTAGCTTTTATAACTTCTAACAAACGTTTTTGGTAAGTGCTGAAACGTTTGCTGATAAGCTTCTTACACCTCGCGATCGGAATCTTTGCCGTTCTTCATATACTAAATCCTCTGGCCCAGTAATGTAGTTGCCTTTTTTCAATCCAACTAAAGGTTTTTGATCTGATTTAACTCTATGACAGAGAAGGCCACTCCAAGACATTCCAGGATCTTATTCTCAACCAATCTTTGGTTGACTTGGAGTTGTGCTTGAGATCATTGTCTTGCTGATTACCAAGTCTTAATATGTCAACAAAAGCCATCATGCTCCTCTTTAAAGTGCCCTGGTGTTTCTGGGAATCCATGATGCCATATACACGATCAAGATAGGCAGTTCCCGCCGCAAAAGAACAGCTCTACATCATCAATGACCCACGTCGATGCTAGACCATGGGGATGGTATTCATCTAGTCATAATAGACCTTTGATGTTCCTTGTGGTTAAAAGTGGAGTGTGTGCATGAACTCCTTGTTTATTCAGGGCACATCTTATTGTTGCCACTGAAGCACTTATAACAGCCTTCATCAGGTCATCGTGTAGGTGTCTTCAATTCGCATGTTGTTTTTTTTTCTTAGTTGTTCTGACTAAGTTGGTACAGGCCCTTTTGGGGCTTTCTCCCACGCCCAGTCAGGTTTGCAGCTGTTCCATAAGTTTTCCATAAATTCTTATAATGCTCCCAATGGTGTCCTTTGGAATGTTATATATTTTGGGAAATCTTCTTATACCCTAGGTATGATGAAAAAATCTCCTCTTCTTTCAGCTTTTGTGGAAGCACCACTGTCTTTCCCATGATCGCAACTTACCTTGAATAGCTTCATGGGTGGGGTTTATATACTGTATGCATCACAGCTAAATTAAATAAAGGATCATTTTAGAGTTCCCAAATACTTACTTATGATTTAACTTCACTTTAGGCATTTTAAGCCATCGAAATGGTCAGAAAGCTTTAAAAACAATAATATTATATACAGGTTGAATAAATGTATCATAACGAAATATCCTGTTAAACACAATAACCTACAATTCAGTGTTGATTTTACAGTATGTATCCTTCAAATGATAAATACTTAAAATCTTTGGAGGTGGTTGAATATTTCTGATTGCAACTCTACATGCTTGATAATTGTTACTGCATGTGCACATGTAAAACAGTTGCATGCTGTGGCAAGTTGAGTAAGATCTTTTCGGAAAACATCCATCTGTCAGAGAAATGTATTTTCTCTCAGTATCTATTCTAGTTGCATCATTTTCTGGCTCATATCTTGTCATGTAGCTGACGTAGGAGTTTCAGCATCAGAATGTTCTGTAGATCTTCCTTCATGACAGAAGAACAAGCTTCATCCTTACACTCCAAGAAAAACTGTCCCAGCATTACCTGATGTTTTGGATCTATTATGAATATGATGTTAAAGTTAAATAGAACTGCCATGTTTGGAATTAATGTTCCATTTCCATGTATATCAGTCCCCAAAGCGTAGACCTTCCCCATTACTACCACGTTGATGACGAGAGCCCGTTCATCTGCTCTCTGATGGGGGATAACGGCATGCGGCACTGCAACTCCATACCTAGGCTGCATGAGGAGGGCCTGCAGTGTCAGCTGGACATGGGAGCCTACAACAGCACAGATAACACCACATGTGTCGATTGGAACCAGTACTATACCAACTGCTCTGCTGGGGATGTCAACCCTTTTAAGGGTGCCATCAACTTTGATAACATAGGCTATGCCTGGATTGCCATTTTTCAGGTAAGTTTTCACCAATCATTTTATATTGAGGTCGACATCTTTGCCAAATACTGCTATTTTCTAATTGAACAAAACCAGCTAGGTGACCCCCGGTGAACCCACTCAGTAATCTCAGTAATGAAACAAGTGATTATTTTATACTATTTCTGACATTATTTTGATCTTGTGATTGGGATTTAAAATGCAATATTTCACTATTAAATGTACCATTGTGTATTCAAACATATTTTTTTAGGCTAACACCAAATAATTGGACAAATGATCTCCTTAAGATGATGTTTTTCAATATTTATTTATCAATTTATTTATAAAATAATAAAAAAATAATTCATTATCAAACTCTATTTTATATACTCTAATTATATTACTTGTAATAAATTGCAGTGTTTTGCAATTAAACAATTTTACAGGTCCATTCTACAATATAATTTTTTTGTGATTAATTGTGCAGCACTACGGACATCAAAATGCTGTTGTTGTTGTTGTTGTTGTTGCTGCTGTTGTTGCTGCATTTTGGGGATTTTTGGAAAAGTCTTCAGTTTTGGAATAACTCTTTCAGTTACTGAGTGAATATTATGTTAATATATATTTATGAATTAATATATATATATATATATATATATATATATATATATATAATATTAGATAACCTTTTATCACAAGTCAATGCTAATAAGTCCTTATTACTCGATGCATTATGGTTTTAAAACCCTGGTTGATGTCTCACTGGGATTTCGTATCACATTTTGGAAGAAAAAAATGAAAACAAATATTTATTAAAAATTTCGAACACTACCACATATCTCATAGAAGAGAGAGAGAGAGAGTTTGAAGGCTTAATTTTAATGAACTGCTGCCAGTTCTGTAGCCTGAAAGTCTGTTGGCTCTAATATGAATTAGTCTGAGAGCACCTTGTACTATTGCTCTAAAGATTACAGGAGATTTGTTTCCTTTTCCATCTGATGAAAGGATGAAAGAATTAGAGTGCATCTCTGTACTGGGATTTCCCCTGGAATCCGCTGGTCCTCCAGGTCATGCTAAGGGATCTCATCACTGCCTAATGATGCATTTCTGAATTCAGGAACAACAGCTGCACTGTGCCATTTGTATGCTGTGCTAAGGCTGACCACAGTATCTAATAAACATTTCTGTCACATAATAGTGTTGGTTATTAGTATTACACATTACAAAATATTATTTTCTTTATTTGTCACAGGAGATATGGGGTATGTAATGTGTTGAATGTGCAATTGCTTAACATTTTTATTCATTTTCTCGTCTTGCTTTAGGTCATCACTCTGGAGGGCTGGGTGGACATCATGTACTTTGTAATGGATGCACATTCCTTCTACAATTTTATCTACTTCATTTTCCTGATTATAGTGAGTGGCTTTCAACCCATTATGCCGCTTTTTTTTTGACAGAATGTAGTGCTTTGCCTCTCTTACCTACAATATACTTAATGATTAGCACCATATTTTCTGTATACTGTACTTTGGTATTTGGGATGTTATTATTCAGATTATATTAGTAATATTAATTCCTACCCTAATGACTCCTCAAAGTAGTTTTAAATCTAGACCAACAATTTCAGGCATTAGACTAAAAAATAATAATAATAATAATTTTTATTTATTTTATCCTCTTGAGATCTAAACAGAAAGCCCCACAATTGATTTGTAGTAGCACTGCATTCCAGCTTTATAATAGATCCTGATAGCATGTTCAGTGAACTTTTCTGATCTTGATCTTTTTTTTAATTTTATATATAACAAAAAAAAATACTTCCCAGGTTAGGGAAATACAGTACATCAGTATAAATCAGTGGTTTTTAACTCCGGCCCTCAAGGACCACCTGTGCTGCACATTTTAGTGTTTTCCTTACTCACTTCAATTCAGAAAAAGCTGTTAATTAGCTGAATAGTTAAATCACTTGTGCTGGGAGCTGATAAAAACACAAAAATATGCAGAGCAGGCGGTTCTCTAAGCCCAGAGTTGAAAACCATTGATGTAAAAGAATTTGTTTGAGATTTGTTCACCATAAACTGGTATGGTGTTACATCCCTAATAGATATATGTTGTTTAGTAATATTCTGAGATATATTAGGTATAAACTCTATTTTTATACTACTTGGACCTAAAGACCTCAGGAGAATCTGCAGGATTTTTTAAATGTGGATCATATGCCAGATTAAATAATTGTTACATTTGTACAGGAATGCCTATGCCAGAGTGGGTAAGTGGTGTTTGTCCAAGGGTTAATATGTCAGCTGTAACATATTTAATGTGAAACACTATACCCTGCCTGAAGCCTTTTAGCTATTCCCTTCTATGAGAGGCAGTCAAGAACAAGTAGCAGTAATCACTTACACTTCTCTAGTGTTATGGGCTTTTGATTGCTTTGTAATGCCTGGTAACTGAATAATGTTACAGTCATACTGCAACATTTTTTCTTGGGGAAAAAAACTGAGCTAAGCAAAACTAAATTGTGCTGAGACTGCTGTTAAGTTTTTGTCAGTTGCCTGTACTCTCTTTTCTCTCTCTAGGTGGGCTCATTCTTCATGATCAACCTATGTCTAGTTGTCATAGCCACACAATTTTCTGAAACGAAGCAGCGGGAAAGTCAGCTGATGAAGGAGCAGAGAGTACGATTCATGTCCAACGCCAGCACGCTAGCCAGCTTCTCAGAGCCTGGTAGCTGCTATGATGAGCTCCTGAAATACCTGGTTTACATTGTTCGAAAAGCCACCAGACAGTTAGGCCATCTAGTCCGGGCAGCTGCTCGCCAGGCAGGCATCAGGATATGTGCCTCACCCACCCCTGAACCTCCAAATGCCAAGAGGCGAAGGCACAGGAAGCAGCAGGGCTCCATTCATCATCTTGTGCACCATCACCACCACCACCACCATCACTACCATCTTGGCAACGGGAATATCTGGAGTGATAATGCCCAGGAGATCGAGGTCTCCTCACAGAACAACCGGAATGGTGCAGGAACAGGACGTCTTACGCTCCCCACTATTGTGCCTCTGCAGGACCCGTCCCCACCAGTCCCCACCTGCTCTGCTGCTCTGGGCTCTAGCAGTGCCGAATCTATACACAGCACCTATCACACAACCTGCCACTTGGAGCCACATCGTTCTGCCACATTAGGTCATCCAGTGCTGCAGGCTTACAAGAGAAACTCAGTTCCATTTGCTGCACCAGTACATAAGAACTATCCGACTTTGCAGTCTCGTGTAGCACTGGAACAGCTCCGGCAGAGGGCGCTGGACCCTGGAGGAGCCTGTTGCACTGCTAACATCATCAGTAACCTCAACATACCTCCAAACCCTATTAACACGTCCCAGTGTGTGCTGGCTACACAAGGATCTGCAGGTAAATGAACAAACCATGATGAGTTTCTCACGCAGTTAAGGTTAGCTATTTCATGATTACTGATGAGTTGATACATGGTTTTTGAAGGTCTTGCTGAAAGCAAGCAATTTTACCTTGCTTTTACATGTCCAAAGTCTAATCATTTACCAAACACATTCCAGGGAATTCTTCACGCAAGCTCTCCAATGCTAACTGCAGTGGTACAAATTTGGATGCTATGCTGATGTTTGACCCTGAGACCTGCCCATACTGCATCAAATCAATGGGTAATGAATCAGAAGGAACCGAAGCAAATGAGACTGCAGACTCAGACAGCGAAGGAGTCTATGAATTCACACAAGACGCACACTATCGGGATGGCAGAGACCCCAATAGGAAAAAGAAGTTTAAATTAGGGGCACGGGCAGCGAAGGTAGTGCACTTCTGGAGACTGGTGTGCGACACTTTTCGCAAGATTGTAGACAGCAAGTATTTCGGACGAGGCATCATGATCGCCATCCTCATCAACACCCTCAGCATGGGAATTGAATACCATGAGCAGGTTAGTGATCATCAGTGTTTAACTGTGGTTGACTTGTCTTCTGAAAATCCGTCAGTGGCAGAGAGATGCAATGAGCATTGTACACCTTTATCCCGGTCATATAGGTTTATGGAGTAATGTTCATGCAGATTTTAAGGTTCTATAATGATTAAAACGTGATTGCTTGTGCTCTGTGTGTATGGACAGTTACAAAGTAGCCATGAATGTAAGGGTTAAGTGATGATTATGGTGTGATTAGTTGATCACTGGTGCTTTTTTAATCACTTGGAAAATTCTGTGCTTGGGTCATTGTCATAGTGTCATTGTGACAGGTTTTTTTTTGTGAATATTTTGCTAATTACTGACAACATAATAGCTTTTATGTAAATCATAGTATTATTTTTGTTTCTTTCTAAAGTTCCTTTAGAAAGAGTTTTAAAAAATATATGGGAAGATGGTAAAATGTAATTATTATTAGAATAGTTCTGTGATTTTTAGTCCTGTCCAAATTTATTGCATCACTATTCATGTATTTATTATAAATAACTAGACAAATGGTGGCTTAGTGGTTAGCACTGTCACCTTGTACCTCCAGGGTTCAGGTTTGATTCCCATCTCGTGTCTATGTGTATGGAGTTTGCATGTACTCTCTGGGTATTCCAGTTTCTTCCGGCAGTCCAATGACATGCAGATTAGGCTAATTGGTCCAGCAGGGTGTGAATGAGCATGTGAGTGTGTCCAGTATCTTTGCATGATGGTTTGGGACCCCATCCAGGGTGTACCCCAACTCCAGACCCCAGCAACCCTGTAGAAAAGGGTTATAAAGGATTAGTGAGTGAGTATAACCCTGGGCAGGCTATCTCTTATCCAGAATAATATGTCGGTAAGGATTCTGATTCTGACTTCTTTTTTTATTGTAAAGACACATCAGGATGCACTTAATCTTTTTTGTTGTCTGCTGAGAAAACCAAATGAAAACATGTATCGACTGAATTTAAAGACCAATAAGACATAAGACAATAAAATATAGACAGTGTTGAAGGGCACTTCCAGGGCAGAACAGGTAAAGCAGAATGAAAAGATCACTCGTATGTGATCTCAATGATCAAGTGTGATGGTCATGAGCCCTATTTTTTTTTTTTTTTTTGGCGGGGTGTCTTCATGTCTTTTATCTTAGGGTTCAACACTTTGGATCATTTTATCCGCAAGATCTGGGACAGGTATTATGGTGAATAGCCTTCTGTTGCAACCCTTCCATATACAGTACTACCCAGGCTTGGGGCTGGAACTGCATGAAGAGGCTGGGTTGTATCGGTCGCAGGGTTAAGGGTCTTGCCAAAGGACCTAACAGTGTCGATCTGGTGGTGGCAAGGCTCGAACCCCCATTCCTCAGATCAGCAACCCAGAGACTCAAGGCCCTGATCCTCATGATTAAATCACATTTCTGTTATTTTAAAAAGAGATCACTTATCCCATGCAACTCGATCACCATTACAACAGACCTCCTCTGGCACCATAGACAGACATATTTTTACCATTGGCTTGTTTGTTTTTAAAATGATGATTAATAGCGTGCTATGACAGAGCAGATTCTGTCAAATGAAAAACAGGTCAGAGTGAACAAACTTGACATAAAAAAAAAAACAACAACAAAGTGACAGACTACAAAATAGAACTGCGTACTAAATAAATTTTTAGATCTTTCCCATGTCACAAAACCGTAACACCAATAGATTAAACCTGTCCCTGTTGCACCGTGTCCTGCTTCAGGTGTCTGTGTGAGATGAATAGCAGCAGGTAGTACATCGCTCATCTGCTTAATGGCTTGTGGCACGACATACTGCTGAGAAATGTAAGATCTTCCTTTGTTACGAAAAAGAGGGCACAAAAAAGGATGAGATTTATGTATTAATCATTTTCATTGTGGAATAACAGATTCAGTGTCTGTAATGTATCGCCTACATTTAAAAGTTTAGACAACACAACGCCTCACACTTTCAAAGGTCCTCTCAGGAACATGATTCACACCCCGGCTAACTGTGGCAGCAGTTCAATAACTTTCTCACCAGAGAGATGCAATGCTCTGATTATTCAACCAGCAAAGGCTTCAGACTTCAGTAATGGTACTGTAGGTGACGGCTGATAGATGTTTGTGCACAGATGGAGTTCTGATCTGCACGCTATCAGCGGTTTCTTTCTCCCTGCCCTTTGTATAACTTTTCCTGAGGCTTGTGGAATTCCAGGCTTTTCACGCATCTTATGCTCATGTTGTTTACTGTAGAGGAGTAATTTGGTCCATGCAGGCAAAGGAGCACAAGTGTGAAGGCTGAACTGATGAGAGGGCAGGCGAGCCACATCTGAAACTCATCGTCCCGTGTTTACTCAGTGTGCTCGCATGCCTTGCAGTCTTCCACATCATCCGGGGGGCACGCACCACGGTTCATTCGTGCCCACTTGCTGCTTGAAGTTGCTGCCCAGTGCTTAGATGCAAACAGAGAGGAAAATGATCTGCTTTTCACACAAGTTTGACATCCTGATAAATGTGATGCTGCGCCCCCCCCCCCCTTCTCCCCCACTCTTAGTCTGAAAATGGTTAATTCCTGAATAAGAAATCATCCATCATTTTCCTGACTTATTCTAATATGAATCATATTTAACAACTGCTCAGTGTTTAATCCCAGAAGTCACAGCGTCAAGCAAGTGAACTTTTGAACCTTGCATGATAGCTGATGGGTTAACTGGACTAGACTGGTGTGCGAGAGCATGTGAATTGTTGTTGAGTGAATGTGTTGGACCTGAAAGAAAGGCAATGTGAGCTCATGCTATTCATGGGCTTTGCTACGCTCCTGTGGCGCTAGCGATAGCCTGAGGAAAGGCAGCTCACACACATGGATGGTGTTTCCCTTTTCTGTATCTCCTCTAGTGTTGACTGCTGGAGAATTCTGGCAGAGAAGCTGCCTTTATCTCGTGGCCCATCTGGAAAACGGGAGACGGCCTAAAGCAGGAATGTGGATTTACAAGGTTACTCGGGTTCTTTGACCTAGTCCCTTCAGCAAATAAAACTTGATGCCAACCTGCCTAATTGCATCTGTTCTCTTTTACTGTCCTGGAGGTTTTTATTGCTCTCTCTTTTTACTGGCCCAGTCTTCTTATCACCACCTTTTCTTGTAATGCTTATTGGCTCGGATTGGGATATGGCCTGTTGTTCTTCTGCCGAGGATCTTTAAACCTCTGTTAAGCAGACAATTGATGTACAGTGACTCAAGAGCTTTGTTCTTTCATTCGTTTGACATTATGCATCACATCTCTAAATACATCGTTTCCCGCAAATTTTGCTTGAAGCAGGGGTTGCAAGTTTCATTCGGATTGCACGCTATTCATTGGGATGCTGCCAAGGGGCCAGTGCTGGAGGCTCATTAAAATAAACCTTTTTGTTTAAAACAGAGATTTTCTGCAAAGGTTTAGTAATAGTTAGTGCTATGACTATATTCAGAAAAAAATATGCCTCTAAAACCTAAAAAAAATCCAGCATCTTCAAGAATTCTTTACGCTACCAGCAATTCTTTCCTAACTCCAATGACGCCTGCAGATGAACTCTTGGATATCGTTATCTAGACTCCCAAATAATATTACCCATTCAAAGGGTAATAGCCTGTTTCCTCCACCATGCAGTGATGATGAATGTACAGTATCATTCAATTTATGTGAAGTGCTTTTATTATTCTTGCGCTGTTGTAATTTTATTAGCCCTGGGTTTCTGCACATTTGCCCTGCCTATAGTACTGACTGATGCATGTTGCACTCTTATGCTTAGCACAGAATACGGCTCAATATTCCTTGTGTGCCTCTTAATGGTACTGATTATTGCAGCAATTTATGAGGTCACTTTCTTTCCTATTTTCCTTTCTAACAGGGCAAATATCGATGCATGTATGGGAGCCGTTAGCCAATCACCCTGTCACTACAGACAGGAGGGTGTGTTTGGCTTCACATTGTCACACACTCTGTAATCCTGGTGAGATTAGTTTAAACTGCATTTCAGCTCCCTGACAAGTGATTTTACTTATTTTATTGAACCTTGTGCATGAATATTTGACAGCAAAGATGAACAGGTTTTCCATTCTAAAGTTTAACTTAACTGGTTAAGTTAGAATTACTTTGTGTTTATGTCCCTAGAAAATTCCTTTGATTTAGCTAGCATTTCCAGTCATGGTCCAGTGTTATAATCTATTTAGTTACTTAAATGATAAAATGAATAATTGCACAAGGGGTGGACTTAATAGTTAGCACCTTGCACCTCCATTCATCTTGCACCTCCAGGTTCTGGGTTTGATTCCCACTGGGGGTCTGTTTGCATATTCTCTGCATGCTTGGTGTTTTCCTCCGGGTCCTCCAGTTTCGTCCCGCAGTCCAAAAAACATGCAGATTAGGCTGACTGGCATTCGCAAATTGAATGAGTGTGTGTGTTTGTGTGTGCCTTGCGATGGATTGAGTCTCCGAAGTCTCTAAGCCTCAGCCCTAAGTCTCCTAGGATAGGCTCCAGCCCCCCCACAACACTGGTTACTGTACAGGAGAAAGCGGTATATAGGATAAGGGGGTGAGTAATTACACAAGGTGTAACCAATGACTTCTGGGATGGGCCATCTCCACCGGAATAGGCAGGAGTTTTCAATTCAGTTCTGGTTATGTCTCTATTTTCTTATTGCCTCCTATATTCCCTCCAAATATTTACTCCACTTTTGCTTTTACAATATTAAAGAGCATTTTAAGATATTTCAGGTCTTGCCAGCATCATTTTGTGAACAACTTGTTTAGTGAATCGATCGCTGCAAAACAATAAATAAAATGTTCTTGGATTGTTCTTGTGTTTATGGATTTGAGGTCATCCGGGTAAAAGTCTTAAAATTTAATGAAAATAAGATTTCTGCAACTGTCTTATATCAGAAATATTTTACTGAGTGGTGAATTGGCTTTTTTTGTATGCTTGTGGAATAAGTGAAACTACACTAAGCTGCAGAAACAGTGTTTGAGTGTTTTATTGGTAGCATAAATTTTCAGGTCTCATGAGAAAAATGGAAATGCGCTAGCAGGTTTTTTTTTTTTTTTTTTCATAAGTGCTATGAAATGCTTTCAGGTGCTCCATCGAGACTGAAGTCTGCATAAAAATAACAGACTTTTACTATGGGCAATTCTTAACTCTTATTTCCTGTACAATAACTGCGCACTCTTTAATTTAATGAGAGTAATACAGTTGTACACAACACAGTGGGGCATATATCTGTATATACACCCATCAGCCATAACATTAAAACCACCTACAGTAGGTATTGGATTCCCTTTGTGCCACCGGGGTGGCCCTGGCCCCTTGGGGTGTGGCTCTACAGGGAATCTGAGGTGTGCTGTGGGTTGCGGGGTGGGGATTCCATGGATCTGACTTGTTTGTCTGGTGTATCCCATGGGTGCTTGTTCAGATTGGGATCTGTGGTGTTTGGACGCCAGGTCGGCTTTCAAACTCTCAAACTTTTTTCAGTGATTTGATCGTTTTTTCTGTATGATCAGACAGGACTGGCTGGTCTTTGGTCCTCATGGGCACGGATGAGCCTGGAGTGTCTGTAGTTTACTGGTGTATAGATGGTGATCAATGTTGTTCAGTTAACCTATCAATGGTGTTGATACAATTGTATAGCTGAGCATTAGATACAGTATGATTTTAGGTGTAGTTAAATCCTGCGTATGAGCCTTAACTTGTATCATCTGAGTTTTCTCTCCTTGATCCATTTGTTTCTAAAGGAGAATTGTATAACATGTAAAAAAAAAAAAAAGGAACTCAATTGTGGCTGATTTGATTTTGTTTGATGTACTAAGATTTAAACCACTAGTGACAACCATTTTTGATTATAATTTCCACCTGCTGTGAAGTGATGGAAAAGTTCATCAGCCATAGAGCTGTCAGGACACTCAGGACTGAGGAGGAAAAGATTTAATGAAATAAAAATCATGTGTTAATGATTTTCTTATTAAATAAAGAATCCTGTCAGGAAAAGTATCTTAAAAGTGTGAAGGGCATTAATCCAGCTAATATGACTTTTGATTAGTATTTTTTAAGACAGTTGTAATTCATATTTAAAAAGCTTTAATTAAATTGTGTTACATTTAACCCTGTTGCATAAAAGTGAATATAAAAAAATATATAAATGTAAAACGACTATGAACAACCTGTTCTAAAGTTCAGAAGTAGCGTAGTGCTGACGCAGATCATTACGTATGGAATCACTGTCAATAACTTAATGCTCAAGTCAGGACAGTAATTCAATGATTTATCCCTGTTTTTATTATTATTATTATTATTATTATTATTATTTATTTTTTTTTTTTTTTATCCCAGTCCCCCTTCTCCCCCTCTTCTAAACAGTGGTTGCGCAGTTGTTTATGGCTCTGGGTTACTGAACAGAAGATTGGCAGTTCAAGTCCCAGATCCACCAAGCTGTCACTGTTGGTCCCATGAGCATGGCTCTTAACCCTGTCTGCTCCAGGGATGTTGTATCATGTCTGACCCTGCGCGCTGTCCCCAGCTGCCTAACGCATTGCGATATGCTATGAAAAGGATCTCTCTACGGAGTAATGTGTATATGACAATAAAAGCTTCTTCTCCATTTTCGTCTTTTTTCTTTGCACAGACTTCCCCTTTTCCAACACTCCTCTCTCAGATGCATATTATATGCAGACATAAAAGGGTCCTTTGTGTGTTTTGCATTACATGATGCTTAAATTGCATCTTTAGTCTCCTGTGCCAGTATTGTAGACAGTATAATATGCAAGATCTTCCCCTCAGAATGCAAACTGATTACACTTGAACACGGGTGCAAACAGCTTAGCACATCAGGTTCAAAGTATATTTAAAGATCTCGAGCCACCACATGCTGCCAGACCAGCTTTGATGCTCCCTGCCACAGTTTTTACAAGTCTCTAGAACTCACATGAAGGAATGAACACTATTCTACTGAAATACTGAACATATGTTTGACCACATTAGTCCAGAATCTCCTGTAGGGGTTAAAATTTGGACACTGTGCGTGCCATAGCATATGATTTCCATTATTTTCATACTCATTAAACAATTCAGTGAGCCTCTTCTTCTTTGTGGATTGTCAGCGACATTATCATCTCAGAGAAGGACCTTTTCCAAAAGTATAGAAATTTTCGTCATAGGATATATTGAGTCAATCAGAAACACCTTGAATTGATTTGCACTTCGTGACACTTTTCTGACAATTCGTGCTGAACCGGCAAGACTGCCACAGGGCATAACAGAACCATTTTTTCCCCTTTAATGTCTCTATTATACATCCTGACTGCTGGTGTACAATAAATGTGTCAGGTGTACAACAGCAGCAGATAACATTGATTATTTATACAATGCAAGTAACAGCATGAATAGATATGTACAGTATAAGTGTTCAATATCACTAAGGTATTCAGTTTATCCCATTCCACTGATGCTCTTATTGCAAGAATGGTTTTCCCAATCAGATCTGGCAAGACTGTTTGCCGTTTTAGACACTTGCCTACATAATTTGATTATAATTATGAATCAAGAAAAAAATGTACAATAAAAATGTACAATATGAAAAACCTTGCACCTTTTAATTGAAATAGATTTTGATAATAATGTGCAGAGAATTACCATCCTACTTATAACCTACTGAAATCAGAAGCTGGGTTTGAGGCTTTTATTGGGCTGGGTGGTGATCGTGGACAGATCGAATCCTGGTCGCCCGTATTCTCCTTCCTGTTAACAGATTTTCCTTTTACGGTCTCATGATGGAATGCTTGTCCTTGTGCCAAAAATGTGGCATATGATGTTTAGTTCCATGGTACGTCCTTGTAAATGCTTGAAAGTTCAGCTTTAACTTTGTCATTCAGTAACTGCTTTATTCCTCCTCTCCATTCCCCGCGTACTGCTCTTCAGGATGGGGCCGTCATTGTTATTGCTGCACTGGCTGAGCCAGCTGACTGTGGCGTCTGGTTTACATCAAGTGCTTGTACACTGGCAGGAAGAAGCTGATGGTGCTCACGCTGAAGCACACTGGGGATGATTAATACCGTGCCCGATACCGTATCAGGCTCTAATCATTAGATCGGTTGCTTTGACTGGGATAATAATAATGGGCAGTGTTTTTCACGATGTTTATATCTTGGGCGTGCTGACTTTTGCTTACTGTTTTCAGAAACTGGACTCTCATGCCTTTACACAGTGTAATCATATGAGCTCATTTGTTATCAGAATACGCAGTTATTTATTTACATTTCGAACCTCAAGGCCATAGTTGTGTTTATTACCGAATGCCTTTACAGCAGTATAATTTAGAGGTTTCTCCTTCCAAAAAAATAAGGAATATAACTCTGTATTGTCTCTGTATTGTCTCTGTGTGTTTGGCAGTAGAAAAGTAACAGCACATCAGCGGTCTAAGGCTCATTCATCCTTTATTTCTTTTATTGCTCACCCTGTGAAAATTTTCTTTGAAAAGTGCAGTTTGGGAAATGTACTAAACACTAGTAAATTCCAACTTGCCCACTCCTGAAGAACATAGTGTCTCCCACGTTTTTTTATGCAATCGGGTACTGTGTGTGTGTTACCTTCATAAATTTAGTCTTGAACAAGGAGCAGATCTTCACAGTAACATCCTCTGTGGTCCTATTCATTCTCTGACTCCCCAGTTAGCGGTTTAAAGCTTCAGGGCAGCTGGCTCAAGTCTGAACTTGAGTTACTGTCTGTGTGCAGTTTCATATGTTCTTCTTGTGTCCATATAGGTTTTGTTCCATTCTTCAGTGTCCTCCTACTTCCCAAAACATTTCTGTATGTGGACCGGCTTTAGAAAATGTGCATTTGTTTGTGAATGCGTATCCACAATGCCATGCAATAGACTGGCATCCTTATTCCTGCTTCATTCCCAATTTTCTTGATGTACTGTAGGCTCTAGATCTGATCCATCACAACCAGGATAACATAGTTACTGAAGATGAATGAATGAATGAATGAATGAATGGCAAATAATAGGTGATGAGGTATGGCTCTTAAATGGAAAAGAAATGAGCTCACTGTATACTTTATATGTATTTTTTGGAAAGTATGACAATGGGCTCACAAAGGTTTATTATACATCTTACATTAAACAAGTTTGTAGAACAGAAATACATGCAAATGTAATTCTTTTATAACTCCTGGAACTTGTTTCTAGCTCCCTGCAGGCTTGAGTGTTTTATGTGCTGATTTCTTTCCATAAGTGGTCTTGATTTGAAGTGAAAGACTTCCTGCTGGGTAGACTGTGTGCCCAACATGTCAAAGACTGCAGGCCCCACAAACACCACAGTCTGTGAGTTATTGGACTTTGACGCAATTGTTGCTGTGTTGGCTCTGGACTCGAAATGAAATGATAATATCTAATATGAGGTTAAAGTGCGGAACATTTTGAAATGACCGTATTTACTGGATGAATGTTGGGTGAGTCACAGCCATTTTTATACACACTGTACCATGTCTGGGGACTCAAAGTAATAGCAGGATTTAAATATACTTTCATTGTGCACTTTTTGTGTGACCTGGCTGTTCAGTTTTGGAGGCTTACCAATGGTTTGCTTTTTGTGGTAAACTCTCTGAAATTATGCTGGTGTGTTTTGTTTTTATGGTGGTCGTTGATTTTGCTAGGATTACATCCTGGATTGGGTTTTTAATTAATTTAAATAAATAAACAAATGCAGTAGGTAGGCCAGTTCATATTTGCCATTTTTTGCTTTTGTATTGGAATAGATAATAAACCAATAATATTTGGTATAGGTATATATAAAGGTATATCCCTAATCTTTATCTATGTCAAATATACATACAGTATATATATAAAATACAAGATGCGCGTGCGTGAAAGAGAAGAACCACTGGCTCAGTTTTGATCACTTGATGCTCGATGTCAAAATAAGAAGCGCATGCGTGCCACAAGATACTCAATGATCCTTAGTACTCGTATATCAAGACTTGCTCCTTTAACAAGTCAAAATAAAATAAAAAAATTGCTCGTCTTGCGGAACACTTGCAAACAGGGTTACTCTCAATCTGAGGTGCCATGGTATATACTGAATATAACCCTGCTGATTTGCTTTTCCTTCTTTTGAGTCAGACGAAAAGTAAGAAAAAGGATAAATGCAGTTTTAAAAAGAAATACCAAATGCTGTATTTTTATACACTGTGCAGTAAATGTTCTTTATATGTGGCTCATCGTGGTTTTTCAGGTTCAAGCCTCCTTGTAATGGATAATAGAGCCCAAAAATATGCAGAATTCATATGTTTTGCTACTATGACCATAAATAAAACACTCTGAAGATGGGCTGCTTTTTGAAAGATCCATGACCCAACATAATGTAGCATGTCTTGACAAATTGTAGCAGCATTTTAGGGAAATAATTGCAGTTTTTGACAAGTCTTGAAGCTTCATAGCAAATTGTAAGGTATCCCAATTACTGCATATATAAATCCTGGTTTGTAACAATTGAGTCAAGAATCCATCGTAACATTTCATGGCTAATGTGTAGGTGATTTTTAGGAAATGAAGGGTTTGTCAGTTATGACAAATATGACTTTAAGGATAAAACTAATTTTGATGTATGTTAGTTGCATGGTTGTTATCAGTGTAAGTTTGGATTGCTAATATATGAACAGGGAGATTTTGTTCACAAGGGTTAGGCCCCCCAAAAAAACAAAAACAACGGAAGATTCTTATTTTTTTTATATTGAAATGAGGATTCTATGTTTTCTATCACAACTGGAGTAACAATTACATTAAAGTGCTTTAAAACAATGTGTAGGATTAAAACTTTCTCAATTATAGTGAAGGATTGGGAAAAATAAAGTATTTTTCATAAATTCTTGCCACATTTTAAGATTTGATACTGTACGTTTCACCTACCGCACACTATTGGCCATAGTGCAAAACTAACTTTTGATATGACTGGTCATTTAGTCACTATTTCATCATTTTAATTTCTGTGAGCTTTACATTTTAATTACGTAAAAAAAGTACAGTTATGTGGTTGTATAATAAATCATGCAAATCAGGTGTATAGGCGTAAAAATTGTTTCATCAAACTTAATGACTTTAGATAATGATGCTACTCTCCAGATATTAAACATGCACAGACTGGATTTGAACGAAAAGTTTGGGTGCTGTAGCAATGTTTGCTCTAATGCGTTGTTTCCAAACATGTGCTCTTGTAAGAAATTGTGTGTCTCATCCCATTAGATTAGCAATGTTTAACCCGTTCTAATTCTTCTTTACAGTTGATGTTGTCTAGAGAGATTTGATTAGCATGATGCTGATTGCTCAACGCAGCAGGGTTCTAAACTGAGGTGCTGTGTTAAACAGTGAGGGAAAGTGTTACACTAATGTTATCACTCCTGCAGCACTAATTCTGTTAGATTGTAACTAAATATGCATTCATTTATCTTACATGCTCTGCACTCTCATGTATACACACTTGTAACCAGCAGGAGGTTGCATCTATTTTCATGTGTATATTGGAACACTATTATGGATTAATTGTTGGAGGAACAGTGGCTTAGTGGAAAGAACTGTCGACGTACGACTTTAAATCTTACCTCTGCTTTGTGTGTGAGGAGTTAACATGTTCTCCCTGTGCTTGGTGGGTTTCATCCCTGTACTCTGGTCTCCTCCAACAGTCCAAACATGTGATGTAGGCTGGTTGCTGTTTTCAAACTTATCCAAATAGTGTATGATTATGTGTGTGTTTATGTGTATGTTGATAAGTGTATCCCGCCTTGTTCCCCAAGTTCCCTGGGATAGGCTCCATGCCCCCTGTGATCCTACAAGGGATGAGCGGTATAAACACCAGGGTAACGGCTGTGTAGCGGAAACACACATAAGAGTATATGCGGCTCAATCCCGATAACTTCATATGGTCACACTACGGTTGTGTATAGTGGTGGATGATGTCTCTCAAAGTGACGTGTTATACAGTGTTCATGGTTTTAGGAAAAATTATGCAAGTGAACAACCAACAAAGGGAAATCATACTGTAGCATGAAGTGTGTGATATGCAAAATCTGTCACAAGGAATATGCGAACAATAGTAAATACAAAAAGATGGCTTACAATGACAGCTGTGTCATGTTTGTAATGAAAATATATTATGTAATAGTCGTTATGCGAGTTGTACGTATGCGTAATGTACTCTGGGTTTAGTAATAGTGAACGCGGGTGGGATTGATTTTCAGGAAACACAACAATTGCAAGAAGCATTGTGCAGTGCAGTTAAACCAATTATTAATCGATCATCAATTGGTTTAGTCAAACTGATGATTGATTGATTATGGAACTCCTATCACTAATAGATGTCATCATCCAATTAGATTACACTGAGCAGTGAGCATGGTCTATTTATTGGTGTATAATACTTGGCAAGGGCTGGGTATTTGGGCAGTATTTGAGACGGTTGTTTGAACCGCACAGATCACCATTTATTTATTTATTTGTTTGTTTATAGGAACTAACATTGACTACTGTGCCATGTGTTAAAATGATGAAATAATTTTTGAAGCAACCCGGTGGGAGAAAACATTATCTCTTAATCTCTTTTATATGTATTCTATAATTAATCATTTGTAATAAAACAGTCTCTGCCTCTGCCTGTGCAGTTTTAAATGATATATATATATATATATATATATATATATATATATATTTTTTTTTTTTTTTAATGATATTCTAAAACTGCAGCATGTATAACTTCCTGTTCTTCTTGTACTTTTGTTTTCTATGTGCCTCAGCCGGATGAGTTAACCAATGCGCTGGAGATTAGTAATATTGTGTTCACCAGTCTGTTTTCCCTGGAGATGCTCCTGAAGCTGCTGGTGTATGGCCCTTTTGGCTACATCAAGAACCCGTACAACATTTTTGACGGCATAATCGTCGTAATAAGGTATGTGTGCGTCAGCAGTGCAGGGGTTTCGAAGCATGCCATTAGCATCACTGCACCTGTAATATTTTGTCATGTTTATCATCATTATTGGAATTCTTTCTGGCAGTTACTTCAAAATAGTGGCACCTTGACAAATAGGAGCCATTACTAATCCTGGGACAGCTGGTGGCTGTTCAGTCTGCTAACTGTCAGCTGTCTGGATGATGAATTTGATTTCATATTTATGCACTGATTATTATGACACTGCCGAATTCACCTATTGCATGAAGTAACCGGAAATCTTAGAAGGGTTCAAATGATTGTGTGTATATACTAATTAACATGTCTCTGTGTTTGTGTGTGGTGTAGTGTATGGGAGATTGTTGGCCAGCAGGGTGGGGGTTTGTCGGTGCTGAGGACCTTCAGGCTGATGCGGGTGCTGAAGCTGGTGCGCTTCATGCCGGCGCTGCAGAGACAGCTTGTGGTTCTGATGAAGACTATGGATAATGTGGCAACTTTCTGCATGCTACTGATGCTGTTTATCTTCATCTTCAGGTCTGAACGAGTGAGAAGAAGGCCAGTTATATATGCAATCTAGACCAGCATAAATACCAGTCTGTTACACCCATCGACTGTACAGTGGTGGCCAAAAGTATTAAGCCAACATACACTGTGTATTATGGTTCTCCCTGTGCACAGAACAGGTGATGTCACTAATTAGTTTGTGCCTAGCTGTCTGATCTAATGCTAATTAGAATAGTCTGGTTTAGTTAATGGATGCAAGAAATATGTGGCAGGACTTTTACTTTCTGAAGACGGGGTGCACAAAAATGGCTACAACTAGGGAATTCTCAAGTGAATTGTGAACTTCTGTGGTAAAATTCTGTACATGATCTTCAAGAAACATTCAAACAGACATGAATTGAAGAAGTGACCCCAGAATACTGCAGACGCTGTTTTGACTCAGGTGGATCCAGCAGGTTTTAAGAATGAAGGATTTCATACTTAATATTGATTGTATAGCAATTTACTTGAATAAAAAACATATATATTTTTTAATTTTGATTCAATCTTTCAATCAATCAATCAATCAACATTTATTTTTATAGCACCTAAGTGCTTCACAGTACTAAAAACTGACCATAAAGTGGCAATAAAATAGATAAATAATAATGCAAAAACTAAATAAAACATAATTGTAAATGTATAAATGAAAACTTAAATAATAATAATAATAAAAATTACAATAATAATAAATAAAACAAAATGATAAAATTATAAAAACACATAAAATGATAAAATATTAAAATTCTAAATAAGTGAGTCTTAGTTTTGCTAAGACAGATTGTTGTTAAAAATTTGTGAACGTCCTTAAAGCATTGCATTTCACTTGTCTCAATACTTTTGGCCACCACAAGAGACTGAAACATATACAGTAAGATGCTGACAATTCTGTGATCTTAGTATATTGAGCTGTAAAATTGTGGTATTGATGTATTTTATGGTATGTATATATGTATTTTTAATATTTTGGTATAAAACTTAATATGACATTTTAATATTTTGCCCAAAGTCAGGGAGAACCTAATAATTCCACAGTCTTAAAATGCATAAAGTTAACATGTCTGACAAGCTGAAAACATTCACTGTGTTTGAAACAGTATTTTGGGAATGCACCTGTTCGGGTGTAAGTTTGGCTCAGAGAGGGACGGAGACACAGTGCCCGACCGCAAGAACTTCGACTCTTTGCTCTGGGCCATTGTCACGGTGTTCCAGGTAATTGTACCCAACATAAAGTGAAAGCATTATTGTCTTTGACAACTCAGCATTGATTTCAGTATACATGCAAAATATAAACGTGATAAATCTCTTCCTACCGTCATTAGATCCTCACTCAGGAGGACTGGAATAAGGTTCTGTATAACGGCATGGCGTCCACCTCACCTGTGGCTGCTCTTTACTTCATCGCCCTGATGACCTTTGGGAATTACGTTCTGTTCAACCTGCTGGTGGCTATCTTAGTAGAGGGCTTCCAGACCGAGGTAGGACAATCTTCGAATGATCACTCTCTCTCTCCCTGTATCATTTCATTTTTGTTGGCTCTCTGCCTTCCTTTTCTGCTCTCCTCCTTCTCTACCCCTGTCTGTCTTTCTTTCCATTCTTTCCATTCCTTTCCTGCTGATCATATTCCAAGCCTGTCTTTTCCCCTTTAGCTATTGTCTCTTCCTTTTCTTTCCCTCTTTGCTCTTCTTTCTTTTCTCTAATGGTTTTCATTTTTTTTTCAGCAGGCATTGATGAGTTCCTCGTTGTATTTTCACTGTGGGAGCATCAATCTCATGCCAGCTCCCTGCTCCTGCTCACCTCAGAGCATTTTGTTTCACATTCCTCCCTTCTTCTTTTTCTTCTTTTTTTTTCTCTCTCTGGTTTTATGCAAACATTTATCACGCAACACATAGCTGCTATTCCTCCGTGGCAGGTATACAGACAGAAAGAAAAACAAAAGGAAGAAAAGGATAACCTTTAAATAAATCAGACATAACGTCTATACTCGTGTATCATCTGTGGGCGGAGGGGGTTTTCTTTGAAAAGAGGTGCAGACTAGCTTTTACTCCGTTTTAATTAAACACCACCTCTCTCTCTCTCTCTCTCTCTCTCTCTCTCTCTCTCGCCGCAAGCTGTAAAAACAACGACTTTGATCTTTTTGCTTTAGACAGGCAACGATGAAGAGTGCATTTTTTTACATTTAACGCTACAGAGAAAATGAAATCGCAAAGTGGAAAAGTCAGTCTTTCAGAGTTTTTATTTTTATTTTTTTTTAACAATTCTAAGCCACTGTTCTAGCATAAAAACATAACTCAAGGTTTGAAGCAGTGCAGGTGCAGATGATGGCTGATGATCAGACCGGTGATTAGTATACTGCTGATGCAAAGTGGCTGGAACAGACGAGAGGGGAAATGAGACTGCTTGCAATTTTTAAATTGTATCATTAGGCACTTTGCAGCCTGTTACAGTAAAACTGTTTTTTTTATTTTTTATTTATTCATTTACATTATGTAATTTAATTTCATTTGATATGAAGACCTAAAGGGTGGTTCAAGGCTTGTGCACAGGCTAATAGATATCATCTTAATTCCTTCTTTGTGCCATCAAGTATGCTTTACTATATATTTAAAATTCAGATTCAAAAATGGTTTAATTGTGGTGGTTGGAGCTCAAAGTATCTACATACATTAAGCTGACCACGCCATGGCGTCATGCCCGCCAGAATGAAGTAGCTTTTTTATTACATAATGGCAGAGGAAATTATTTTACCCACATTAAAAGTTAAATAAAAAAAATGGCCTATTATAATTATTTTCTCGAAAATTAGCCGGATGTTGTTTTCCTTGCTTTTGTTAAATAAGTACATTCCAAAATGCCTCCACTTTCGACTTAGTTCCTCCACTGCCAAAAGCAATTATTTCCTTTTGCTTAACACTTCCCAGAGGGGTCTACTTAATTTTTTTAACCCACATCCTTTCCTTCAAACGCAGCATTTATTTTTTGCTGGCCAGACTTTGCAGTGAGTCGAGGTTGCCAGGGAGACCATCAGATGAATGAGATATGTAAGGAGAGAGATGCAGGCTTTGGACCGAAGCCCTGGCAGGAACAAGGCACTGCCTCGGTCACTGCTTCAAGCAAATACCGCCACGCAATCAGTTCATGGAAATGGGTGTGATCTCAGTTACACCAGCGTGTAATGTCAATTTCCTGACTCATTCAATCATTTTGGCTAAGTAAGCCAGTACTTTTTGTAGCCTTACATTGCAGTTTCATATACAGTGTTGTGAGAAATATCACTTGTTTTCATATATACACATGAACGCATATAAATACGTGTGTTTATAGAATTGTAGGTAGAATTGTGGTGACAGCAAGTGTATCTATCTATATTCTTGTCTGTATCTCTACCTATGTGTGATTTTTCTATCTGTTTCTGTTTAAATATATTTCTACGCAATACTACTCTGCTTTTTCTCTCTGCGGTGAGGGGGGAAAAAAAATTCTAACACATCTCCACTTTAGGAACTGTCCAAGAGGGAAGACTTGCATGGTCAGCTGAGCTGTATTCAGCTGCCAATAGACTCAGGGGTATGTACAGTAGCACTCCCTCTCGATGTAACCCACTGCGAATAATCAGGAGGTCCCCGGAGTTTGTGCACGGTGTCACTTGTGATTGCTTGTTTTGACGGAGATTTGTCTTCAAAGTCCCTCTTCAGGTTCACTTGCTTGATGCATGCACGCAAAGTCCAAATCTTGCAAAGCCTCTTTATTTTATCAGGCTTGGAAGGGATGTTTTTGGGGGCTTATGGAAAGCCACAGTGAAATCAAGCAAAGCCGTCCAGACTACCAAACAAAAGCAAATAGAAGGAATGGGAACCTACTTTAAATGGACTTGAAAATCACTCTGCACGAGATAGCTGAAAGTACTATCCCACATCCAAGAGTGATTTGCCCTTTGTTATTGTTCATTTTGTTTATCATAGCCTTCACTCCATGCCATCATTGGTAATACTATCAATTCTTTTGGAATAATGAGACACTGAGAATGGAGTGTCGGCAATTATAGGGTGGAAAAGCTCTTGATCCTGTTGAGGAGACTGTCTGTTCATTATTCCAGGCATCATCTCTTATTTATTTATTTATTTATTTCACCATCTATGCAGCTGTGCTAGGTGACACGGGCAGCCAGAGGTCATAATGAGAGGTTAGCATCAGACTCGCCTATCCGTCTCTCAACATCTTATTCCGACTAATGCAAAGTCACCTTTCTCTAAAAAAGTACTTTACGTAGATTTAAATCAAAACGAAAAACTACTCTTGCGACCAGACCAAGAGCCAACCAGCACAGGAACTAAAATGATTACCATTTTCATTGATCTCAGGTGACACCAAATAGGCATTTACCTGCTATAATGGAAAAGTTAAAAAGGAAATTATAATGAAGGTTACAGTAAATTGAGGTGACTGAGAGGGACGGTTAAACCCCCAAAAAACAATGTGCCCTGAAACATTACTTACCAGTATTTTATCCTTTGCCTCTCTCTCTCTCTATTAATCTACACTGAGATTTGCCCTCCTAACCACTACACAGGGTGATGCTGCTAACCTGAGGAGTAAAAGCCCACACAGGCAAACAAAAGGTGTGAAAAATGGTTTGCACCGCTACCTACGAACCTATCACAGCTGTGCCTATTATGTTTTTTTTTGTTGTTGTTGTTTTTCCACCGCATATAAGGCAAGATCTCGTTTCCACTCTGGATTTTTCAGAAATCTTTTGACGTTCTTTTGTTTTTGCTCGCATTGTACTCGATGTTGTGCTCTCCCATTTTGACAAGTCCTGTTCAGTGTTCAATATTCTTTGTTTTAGCCATGGTGGGAAATAATTATTGTTTTATTGTCTAATAATCCCACTGGTTTCAGGCTCTTTCACACATCCATCACTCAGTTGTCACCTTTTGTTGCAAAAACAATTGCTCAGAAACTTGGAGCTTGGAATGGATTGTTTTAAAGTGAAGCCAGTGGGAGGCACTGACATTAGTTACAAAGGTTTGTCAGAATAGTTTTAATTCTTTCTCTTTCTCTTTTAAACTCTTGTATTTCTCAGCTTGAACATTATACTGCTATACGTACAGTATGTATGAAAATCATATACCAAAGGGAGTGCAAAAAGAATTAATCAGGCATCAGTTTCATGACCAGGAGCACTACGGTTAATTGGCTCATTCATTAGGACGGCATTTTCCCAGTCCAGTTTGCTCCTGTTTCATGTTCAAAATCATCCAGATGGTCACCTCAGAAAGTTATTTTAAACTTTGTAATACAGACTTTACAGATTGAAACAAGTTTTTACTGTGTAGATGAGAAGTTTTCTTGTATTTTTGTCTTTTTCATGTTACGTTATGTCATGATAAAAGAAAGTTGTGATTTCACTTATATAATGACAGAAGAAGTCAAATGGAATGGTAAGAGCCAGAGAGAGAGAGAGAGAGAGAGAGAGAGAGAGAGATCCCACTGTTCTGATAAACCACCCAAGGCTGACGTTTTGCACTAGACCACACTGAAACTCTGGGTTTATGGAGACTGCAGAGGGAGGGGTATTCAAGCTAAACCAAAGAGACACAAGCCTCTGATAAAAATAGCAGAGTTTATTTCTACAGTGCGATTACTGAATGTGTCTGTTCTCTACTAATGCTGTTCTTCCAGTGGGCTGGGAAAAAAAAAACGCACATATTCAACACCATGTGGATTCGTATTTACACAAATAAAGCAGATGGTCTAATCATGAGATCATCTTTTCAGAAATACATTTGAGTGAGTGATACATTTGAAAAATATTTAGAGCTTGTATAAGCAAACAGCTAATTCAGTGATGACAGTGGTTTCAGAGTGGTGCTGCACTGCAGACTAAGACTGTTCATGCATGACTCTCCCATGGATCACAGTGGCTCTCTGACCTCACATGTGAGGGCTGCTGGGGTTGGAAGGCCAGACTTCCTGTGTGTGATACATCTTTCCACTTTCCCTGGCGTTCCCTCCTGTCCTGCATTAACACCTTTTCTTTTTCCACCTAAGGGGGATGGCTCAAAGTCAGGCTCAGAAGCAGATTTCTATACACGAAGCATTGATGATGTGCGCAGAAGCAAAAAAGATTTATCAGTTTCATCTGGTGAGATCTTTTCCTTTCATGTTTTCTGTCATTATTAATATTATTATTATTATTATTACTTAATGTGCAGTGTTGTGAAACATTTTTTTGAGCTCAGACATCTGACCTTATTTCCTTGTTGCTTATTTTCTTTTCTTTGCACCCACCCTTTATCAGGGGCTAAGGGCATAATGAAACATTTATGATCGAAAATGTATCTCATGCATTTTTCAGCTAACTGCCATGTCTTGTAGAGCAACCTGATGTTCACTGTGTGCGTCCTTCCTCCTGTCACTCTTGATTGTAGTGGTGCCCATCAATGGCCATGTGGATCTGAAGGCCAGCCTTACACCTCCTCTGATCACCCACACGGCTGCTACACCCATGCCTGTGCCCAAAATCTCAGGAGGAGAAGACTTTGCTTTGGGCTACGAGTCACGCAGGGGCAGCAATGTTTCTGTGGAGCCTGGCTGTCATGAAAAGACTCCGGTCAGTACCATGCATCCTGATCAGAGGTGTCTGAGTTGACTTTTTAAAAAAAATTTTTTTTTTTAGGGTCTTAACTTTGTAAGCTATGTTGTAGATGTTACAGATGTTGCCTGTTTTGATGATGACCATGAGGTTCCTATGACATGGAACGGGGTCAAAAGGGAAAAAATTGTCCATTTATCAAGTTCATAATACGTCCTAGCCATGTCCCTGTCATGTTCCCAGTGATTGATTCCATCCGTCAGGTTGTCACTAATTTCATATCACACACTTGTTCACATGCTCATGAGGTCCAATAAGATTGAACCAAATTATTACTATATCCGATCAGATGGCAGCACACTCTTATCAGGTATTTATAACGCACATACTCCACTGTCATTGTGTCCAGCGAGTTGATACAAATACCACAACAAGCGCTGTGCTTTTCCTCACGAAATCATGGTGTGAGGCACTGGATTCAGTATTTATACAAGATTTTCTGCATGTGATATAGACAAGCTGACATCCTGCTACATGCACACCGTAAACATGGTAAACACTAGAAGAACATAATATGTACTTAATGTGCTCTTCAAAAATGTGACATGGGCCTATTTTGGTCATAGAATAAGCCTGAAGTGGTTATTATAAGACATAGCAGCAACACAATGACATCCCAATGATAACTTAGTCAGAACGCCATAGTAGCAGTAGGTCGATGAAGTCCCTAAGAGGTGAAGAGGTGTTAGTTATCCTGATAACTGGTCAATGCCGTCCTTTCCACATCTTTATTAAGTTCCTGCATCTTGCTTCAACTATTCCAGACTCACCAGGCTTATTTTCATCATGTCCTCAATACTACTGTATGTCCTTACCGGTTTCTCCTGTGCTCCTGCCAAGTTGTACAAGTTCCTAATGCGTTCGCCAATTTTTTTGTGGATGAAGTGGAAACATGGCTCGCTCAGTGTGACGGGGGTAATCTAAAGGTTACTCAACAAAACGTGCAATTTAGCCTGTCCTTTGGAAACGTGTTGCTCTAATACAAGTTATATTACAAATGTAACCAAACCAGAAGACAAATTAGATGCATTGATTGCATTGGGTCTCACATGTTCCTTAATTATAATAAACCAACAAAAATGGTCAAATAATCTGTTATAATATCCTGACTAAAAAAAAAAATCTGAATGGTAATCTTAGTGAATTTTTCTGAATGTTCTGTAAATCTTCTCTAATAACCTTTTTGTATCATCTAAACAGTTACTGTATCCTCTCACTTGTAATATACAACATGTAATCAAAAGGAACTGGCTGACAAACACATTTGTTATTGCAGTTTGCTGTTTTTATTACTAAACACAGTTAAATCATCTGAGTCAGTTGTCCCTAAGCACTTTATTGTGTTGCCTTAAAAAGAATGGTGCCTCCCGCTTCGAACGGTGCTATAGTCCAAGAAATACACAATTTGATATTTAAAACACAAATGAAAAATTATTGTATCAAATACAAAGGAAAAGAATGCATGAGTAAAAATGTACGATTAGTCATATGCTACAGTAGGATTCAGTCAATAAAATAGTTGATGCCCTACAAAAAAAGAAAAGAAAAGCAGTACTCCCTTGTTGCTGGGAAATATAGTTAAAGTCATAGCTTTGTTAGTTCATCCTGTCGGAGGAATATTCAAAGATCCTGCCAATTGCCCATATGCCCTTCATACGTCATTGCTGGCCAGTTGCTGCGGAGGTGGGTGGCATGATGAGACTTTTCTATTTCAGAGAATTACTTTTTCTCGACTTTCTGACTTCTCCTTCTCCAAAGGGCCTTTCTTACTTTCCAATGGTTTATTGAAGGCAGAATAAACCAGCTTTCAGTCAGCCTGAATATGATTTGATGACTCGTCAGCGGTATGCACTGTGAAAGCAAATATGCAAGTCTCTCAAGTTGCAGAATTCCTTTAACAAGGTTTTGTGTAGAAATCTGCCAGCAAACGATCTGATCTGACAATATTGTAAACTTTCCTGCTCCTGTTCCTCTTGCAGTCAAGTGTGCGGAGCTCCCCACATGCACCATGGAGTTCCAGCAGCAGCTGGAACAGCCGCCGCTCCAGCTGGAACAGCCTCGGCCGAGCCCCGAGCTTGAAAAGGCAGAAGCGTCAGTCCGGGGAGCGGCGGTCTTTGCTCTCTGGAGATGGCCACTCCAGCTCTGATGAAGATGGTGCTGGAGGGGGCAGTGGAGGAGGAAGGATGTTGGAAGGTGATAATGTTTCCCTCAGCAGGACAGACTCTTTTGGCCAGAGGCCACGGCACAGGCGTATGGAGTCTCTGGAGACGCGCAGCTCCTTTGACTTGCCTCCAGACACGCTGCAGGTGCCATACCTGCATAGATCAGCTAGCATCCATAGCACACGGCCACCAAATCTGATCAGCAATGGGAAAAACTCGCCCACGGGGGCCACCACACAGCTCTCATTAGAAGATCATCACAGTGAGGATGACAATGCTGACGAGGAGGGAAACCTGGTATGAACAGCTGCAGTATTTATTTGTCCCATATTTAGAGTTGATATAGAGGAAATGCTGACACTGCTGAAGGAAAAGATTTTTTTTCTTTAAGGATTTCTCACATGGAGTGTGTTTTTTATCCTTTTCTCCCCTGCAGAGTCGACGAGCACGTCTATACCGCTGGCTGGAGCGTAAGCAGCCTGAATGGTGCAGGCAAAGGAACACATGGTCCCTCTACCTGTTTCCACCTGAGTCCAGGTGATCTTGCTTTTTCTCCTGCCATATAAGCCATGTCTGACATTTTGTATTCATTTAGTTTGGTTTTCCCTTATTTACATGTGTTTTGGAGTAAGAACGTGCCTGGTGCCTTTCAGCTTGAGCTCCCATGAACACAGACCACTGTTTCATTCCTTCCTCTTCCCCTCCTTACTACAAATTATAGAGTACTTATTAGAGATAAAGAAGGAGGGAAGAAACCCCAGCATTGCACAGTGAATTCTGACAACCCTTTACTAATTAAACATCAGTCACACATCCTCCTCCTCCTCAAGTGTGCCCAAAAGGATGCAGATTCTCACTATGCTGCACATTCAGAGGCTTATCTCATTATCCTCTCTGCAGAACAGCACAGCGTAGATGCATGGGTTTATGTCTCTTACCACAGTTAAGGTTAAAATGTGATTTCTTGCTTAGAATGAGGCTAGTAAGTATCTTTGGTTCCTGTTTGCCAAGACCGAAGCATCTTCTGTTCTTATATACTGTTTAACCAATTGGCTGAACTGTATCTTCTTGTATAGAATAGTTCCTGTTAGAACTTTGGAGCTCAACTACTGGGTTCATGCATACTGTATATAAGATATAGTGTACTATTAATACATGAGTTATGTGGTGTCACAGAAAAATGAAGCATGGGCCAGTGGAGACATTTTGCACTTGGTGCCTATCAGTTGCAGTGTTCAACATAAAAGAGGATTAAACATATGTTTAAAAATACACACAGACACACACATTGCATCTCACTATTCTGGCTAATATAGTATGAGAAATTAGGTGTTGGTATGATTAATTTCTTGGAGTTATGGCTAGCGATGGGTGGCAAGATGATAGGAATTGTAAAGGCAAACGTTTGTGGACACCCAAGACTTCATACCTGTACCTGTATATATATTGTCCTCCTTGTCAGAACCTCAACTATTCCATTTCAACTTTATTTTGAAGGTTGGGCATATGGATTTGTGCATTAAGCCACATGAGCATTATTGAGGTCAGAACTTAATGTCAGATGAAGAGGTCTAGCATGTAGTCGGCATGATCTGATGAGGTTTTGCCCTGTGCAGTTCAGTTCTTCCACTTCAAACTGTGCTTATAGACCTTGCTTTGTGCATAGAGGCATTGCTATGATGGAACAGGTTTGGTCATCTTAATTCCAGTAAAGAGAAATCACAATGCAGCAGCATTTGAAGACACTCTGAGAAAATCCCACATATACTGTAGATGTGATGGTCAGGTGTTCACAAACCTTTGGCCATATAGTATACTATGGAAGCAGTACTACCACATATACTGTATGTGGGTTGAAGTGGATTTAACTCACTCCTAGTGATGCATATTCTGGAGTAAAACATTCTTCTGAATTGTTTTGCAATTGTCTTTTCTTTCTTTAATGTCTATGCAATCCAGTAAGCAATCAGAGTTTCTGATGCTTCTTAGGCATTTAGAAACTTGCAAGTGAAGCTAATATTATGCAGTCTATGCTCATCATCAAATTACATAACTGTTTGATAATCTTTGTTGATTCTTCCATGCTGTATCTATATTCTATGTGCCTGACTTGATCATATCTTACAGGATTCGTGTGAGCTGCAATAAAATCATCACGCACAAGATGTTTGACCATGTGGTGCTTGTTATTATCTTCCTCAACTGCATCACCATTGCCATGGAGAGGCCCAAGATTGAGGCAAAAAGTCCTGTGAGTGCATATCAACACAAACACCGAGTCATAGCTGATTAGAGGATCAGAAGATCGGCAAAGGCCGGTATTCCGTGATCTCATGGGGATAGCTAGTGCCGCTTGTTTCTAAGGCAAATCTTAGTCTCTGTATTAAATTATAATAGATTCAGTTATCTGCAAGAACTATTTTTGGCTAATTATCAAGAATGCATCTCAATATGTTAATAGATTTCGACATATAATTAGACTATTTTTGAAAGATAATTGAAGAAGTTACATATGCGCAAATTAAAAACACATTCCGCCATATTGCAGCAATCAGATGCATTAAATTGTACATGAACTGAATTTTGTATTAAAGATTTGCACCATTTGCTGTGGTTCAGCCTCATTAAAATAAACGCATTTGGTAAATGAAAGATTATGCAGGATTTAGAGGACGAGAATGTAAAAGGATTTTTGTTCTCCTTCTCGCCTCTTTTCGGTCCCAAATAAAAGATTAACTCAGTTTAAGGGTTTATTCTCATTATGAGTTTGACAGTTGCCCACACACTCGGCAGCAAGATAATACAGATGATAGTGAAGGTCTCTGAAATTGCCAGCAAGAAGGGGTTTCCTTTGGATTGTGTTATCCTGGTGTCGCATCACATTACTCTCACTGTCAGGATGTCAAATAAAGATGGCAAAATATTGCATGAAAAATGATGTCCTTGGATCTCCTTTACATCAGTACAGAATAAACAGCAGTTACAGAGGCACTGGATGTTGGGACTCTGTGTTAGGAATGTACTTAATATTGTTATGTAATTAGTTCATTAGTTATTTTAATCTCTTCTCTTTTAATTCTTGACGCTGTAACAGATTTACATTGCAGTTATTTATGGAGCCCAGTTTAGCCTTTGATGCTAAGATTTGGCTTTTCTTTTTTAATACATGGCCCCATCTCTCAGTAAGCGTGGCATCTTAAGAAAAGAAAAGACAGGCTTGATATTTTTAATAGAATTTTATATTTATGTGCTATTTCAGCAGGGAATAACCCAAGCTGATGATATTACCAGAGGGTATATACATGCCCGCTATAAATAACAGCTATATGATTAGCTTAGGCATTGTGATAATAAAATGCACTCGCAGAAATCACAAATAAAATGTATGACTATGATAGAAACATGCACAGCAAAATTAATCTGCCTATATTGAGATGGCTCAGAGGCTTTTTCAGTCATGGTATGGTAATTTAAAATGATTTTATTACCATTATTATTACATTCAGTGGTGGTCAGTGATGTTACAAGGGTTATCCAGTCTAATAAACTACTGCAGTCATACATGTTTCGAAATGTCAACCTAGTTGTATTGCTGTCTGGTAATTTCACTAATAGTGCCTTGGAACGTAAAAAGTCATTGATGCATATGATGATGTAAAAGATATTTTAGCGTACATGCTTCAATATTCACATAAATAATATGAAATGATTTTACAAAGGGTTAAGTTCCTTATATGCTTCATTCTTTTTTAATAAATGTAAATAAATAAAAGAACAGGGAAACCACTTTTATTTGTTTTGCTTGGTAAACATTACAGTTTGATTATTTTTTCATAAAATCATTTTTAAAAGAAAATATTTACTCTCTGCATGTTTCCTCACACAAAGTCTAGAAATAAAATATTCATGCATTCAAATATGAATATAAGTAGACTATTCTCCAGTGAGATGTGTACTCTGGAACCTTATTGTGTTTTGTATTTTGTGTTCTCATGAAACATATGCAAAAAATCTGATCGACACTCGCAGAAATATTTTTTGGTCATGTCAGGGGAATATAGAAAATCAAAAAGTGCCATAACAGAAACAAAAAAATATATATATTTTTTCATATACTGTTTCACAAAATAACTAATATTATAATATTTTGTGTGGGTGGGGCCTGAGGGTAGGGGTGGTGCTATATAAACTTATAAACTAAAGTGGAATACCTCGTCAAACACATTATTATATAGAATTAACTTACAGTTGGTGAGGACTGATGGTGTGTGTGTGTGTGTGTGGATGATACTCAGAGAACACAAGGTTTCCTTGCATTCGATCTGTCTGTGAGTAAAGTGCGTGGGTTTGACTTGAGGGAGATTTGCTTGTCACATGAGCAGCAGGTCTAATAGACAGCCGAAGGAGTAGGTACTAGAGTGAGTAAGCACAGATCACACAGGGCCATTGTGATAAATTTATCTGTTTCCGTTTTAGATTGTTTTTTTTGTTTTTTCCCAAAGAAAGTAGGTGGAAAGTTATGTGGTACTGAAATGTAGTTTTTTACAGAGCTGTAGGCTAGAGTTCACATGCTTACTGCTTGGACTGGAGGGACAGGTGAAAAGGATTGAAATAGAAATTTATGCAAAAGAATATGTTGTGCAGTGGTATTGTATTTATTTTCCATCGGTGTCACACACAGGTTGGCAAAAATGACTCAAAAGCTATTCTCATGGTAGGTTTTCATTGATGATGTAGATTTTTCTGGTTGTTTTTGTTGTTGACACATTGTGGAGCATGGGAAAGTCCATCCTGTTTTAACCCGTTGTTTTGTATATTTTGCTCACAATGGTTTGTATACCTTTCACTGAACCAGTGTAGTAAAGGTACCATATGTGTGTACAGTACGTATAATTGTGCCTACTTTTAGGTGCCCTGTGTAAGTGTATAGAAATAAATCATGGGATTTAAATCAAAGGCCTTTATGGATACAGGTATATGATTTAGAGTCCTTAATTGAACCCGGAGAGTGGTTCTAGAGAGTGGCACCTACCCAGGTATAAAGTCGTTTTTAAGTCGTTTTTAACCTCCAGGGTCCGGGTTCGATTCCCGTCTCTGTGTGCACCAAGCATGGGGAGCATGTTCTCCCCGTGCTTGGTGGGTTTCCTCCGAGCAATCAGGTTTCCTCCCACATTCCATAGACATGCAGATTAGGCTAACTGGCGTTTCCAAATTGCCTGTAGTGTGTGAATAAGTGTGTGAGTGCGTGTACAGTATGTGTGTGCCCTGTGATGGATTGGCACCTTGTCCAGGGTGTACCCCGCTTCTGGTCTCCTGGTATAGGCTCCAGGCCCCCTGCGACTCTGAATACAGTATAAAGTGGGGACAATGAGACAATGAGTAGAGAGAGAGAGAGAGAGAGAGAGAGAGAGAGAGAGAACTTCTGACTCTTTCAGAAACCCTTTTTTTGCATTTTATAGTATGGCCACAAATGAGGCATGAGCTTTCTCAATACCATTTATCTTAATGCTCTTCTTTCATGCTTATAGCTACTTCCATCTCAAAATGAACTTGATCGTATTTACTCGAGATGGTGTTACTATCAAAGTGCTTTTTGCTTGCACATTTTTCAGATTTACGGTTAAATGGGTTGAGCATACTGTATCTATGAAAGAATCTATGCAAAGCAAGCTATTTCCTTGGCAAACTTCTTTTGGTTGTGTATGTTGTATATCTCATCTAGAGTTTTAATTGGCTTTAGCTGACTTGTGGAAAGCACACCTAAAACATCAGTTGGGGAACATAATAGTAAATTAGCTGTGATAAGCTTGAAGCAAGAAGCAGGACGATCAATGTAAAGATGTGTGGTTTGTAGTCTATCACGTTTTCTGTACATACAGTAGATTCCAATTTAATTAAAATGTCCAGGTCCCTCTTGTTATTCAGTTTGGCAAAAAAAAAAAATAAAATCCCACTATGATTAACCCCACAGGAACCCCTCTAATTAACCTTTAAGCTTGAAATTTACTGACTTTTCCTAGAGTGACCCCAAATATTAATAATGTTTATAATAAATGGCATGTTGTTTCTTCATGCAAAATAGATTTGCAGATTAAAAGTAAATTAAGCTGCTTTATTTTAGGGCCTTATTGACTGCATTTGGGGACAAGGGAAGTACAGTATAGACAATGTTAAAACTACACAATGTTTAAAATCATAGAAAGATCAAACAAGTGCAGAAGTTTTCGTTTTACCAGCCAGATCATTACCCTGGGTATCATACCCTGTTTGTGTTCCCACATTATGCCCAGCTTTCCCAAGATAAGCTCCAAATCCACCATGACCCTGATCAGAATAAAATGGCTGTTAAAGATCAATAATTCATGACTAGTTGCGACATCAATCAGTCAAGCCAGTGTTTCGATTACTCATATGGGAATTTCATCTAAACTTAAAACGTTATTAATTTTGATTATGGCTCAATTTCTAAATATAATTACTGATAACATTATGACAAGAAAATGTAACTGACTTACCTAATTGACCTCACATTGTATTCACATACAGTCTTTCTCACTTTTGTTCAGTTTAATTTTAAGGTACATTGCTCTTACATGAGATAAAGGTCCATGACAAGGTCTCTTTATAGTAGAAGATAGCTCATAAAGTTTAGATATGCGTAAGTATTACTTTTAAAGACTTTTTCTTTATTATTTAGATACTAACAGACGCCACCAGCCTCCACTCTTCGTCTCCTCACAAACAAAGTGTTTGCATTTCAGAACAGTTAGAAGGAATAGACTGGAGTGGAGGGGTGATGTGGATGGGTGGGGCAGGCCATAATTGTAGAAAGATTTATTTAGTACCTCACTCTGTGCTTGTGTGCATTGGAGAGAGCAGAATTTCAACAGTTAGTAGCGCTGACAGATTGAGGTAGACTTTAGGCGACTGACCAAGACTTCCTCGGATCCAGCAGTTTAGCTCTCTGGCATGGTCCTACCTTATTCATACTGTAAACTCCCAAATGTGCACATTATAGGTCATTATACAGTATAGGTCAAAAAGCAAAGCAGTATTTCATCCCTCATCTCCCCTCGCTCAACCATTCTCACTTCATCTCCCATGCTGACTCCTTCCAGTTTACTGTCAATGCCTTGTGCAGCCTGAATACTAGACGTACATTTGAGCCGTTATTGTAAACTGAGTAACAACTCGTAATGTTATGTGAAAGAGTGCAGGGGAGAGCCAGCAATAATTAATGCCCTTATCCTGGACTGAGCAGTGTTCATAAAGGGCAATGCAAAGTGATAGTGCCTGACATGGGAGAAATTAGTGGACCGGCAGAGATTTGCCTGTACACTTTGTACACCAGTACCTGACTAGCTCTTTTTTAGGCTGTGCTGCAAAGCATCCCAAATCAGTGCTGATTTCGAATGTATTTGACAAGCCTGCTTTCTGCATTTTCCACCTGAGAGCATGGCTGAAGAGAGAAGGAATTCATACGTAGAGGGTTCCTCCTAACCACTGTAGCTGAAGAAGAGAGGCTTGTAATTAAAAAAGTTCTTATTAATTAAAACATATTAATTAAAAATGAAAACTAATTAAAAGTTGTATAATGCATGTTGGGTGTAATTGAACTTACCTCCTTAAAATGAAAAAGGTTCAGCGATGTTTTGCTTCTTCAATAAGGATGATATGAATTTATTGAATTTGATTAGGGCATCTTCTTGATTTTGACATCTTGATTGCCACCATGTCTGACCTCTACTGCTGATACCTGAAATGATTCCTGAAATCGGTGCATAGAGTTTGCATGTACTGTACTCCCCATGCTTCGTGGGTTTCCTCCAGGTATCCTGGTTTCCTCCAACAGTATAAAGAGATACAGATTAGCCTAACTGGCATTTTTAAATCGCCCACAGTTTGTGACAGTGTGTGAGTGTGTGTGTGTACTTGTACCCTATGATGTAATGGCACCGTATTCCATGTGTAGCCCGCTAGTGCCTTGATTTCCCCGGGATCCCATAATCTTGTACAGGATATAGAGAATGAGAGTCACCTGCTATAGCCACTGCATAGTGTGTGATTGTTGTTGTATATTCTCATATCTGAGATGGTGCAATTGCAAATGAAAATAAAAGAAATAATGATTGCCATCTTTGCTGTAGAGTTTGGTGTAGTAACTGCATCTCATCGCTGATTGATCACGGATCATGGTCCGACATGTTTATTCTTTATTTCAACAGTAGTAGATGATTTTATATCACCCAGTTCTACAAAGAGCTTGTTAGATCTGAGGAAACTGTAGCGTGGTCCTGGCTTCAGAGGAGGTTGTCAGCAATTGAAAGAACTGGCTCATAGTGTGTTTGGCAATTGCAGTATTATAGCTAGACTGTGCGTTTCCATTTTAACCTGTTTTGAATCATGTCCTGAAAAAATTACAAATGTGAACTGACTTTCTTGGGTAGGAATACTTCACTCCTCATTACCTGCTGAGGTAAATAAAATTACCTATTGGGTCTGTGAAATAGTTTTCTCATGTCCTGCCTGTATGTTTGTGTGTGTGTGTGTTTGTGTGAGATGTTAATGCATTTGGAGTACTCTACGCGTGGGCAGAGTCACAGCTCCATAGCTAACTTCACAGGAGGCACCTCTAATGTGCGATGTGGCTCACATGCTCACACACAAACAGTGAGGACTGCATTATGTGTGATACTGCAATGACTAAGTCGTGTCTTTCTTTCCCTGTCTTGCTCTCTCCATAGGAGCGTATTTTCCTGACGGTGTCCAACTACATCTTTACAGCCATCTTCGTGACTGAAATGACAATAAAGGTAGGAGGTAACACTGACATTTGCTTGGTTATGGGTTCACTGGTCATCTCTGAAGGGGGTTGGGATTGAACTCTGTCTGATTTGAGTGGTTTTTATCCCAATGCCTAATGGAGTTCTGTTTTAGATCAGCCTGAGCATGCCGGTCCCTCTCATAGCGTTCATAGATTCTGGGACAAACAGTGTTCCGTCTCTGACAGCTTACCTCGAATAGCCAAATAAAAAAATCCAGCATACACAAGGCAGACTCAAGATAATGCAGCCAATAAGTCCACCATTAGGAAGTACCTTCAAGTCCAGTGCCGCGTTTGTTAGTACTACGCAGAAAGGATCGTCTGCCAGATATTCAAATCACTGGCATTGAAATGGATGAACATGCTGAGACCTCTCAAGAGAAGCCAGAAAAGTTCACAGGTGTCATTCAGTGAGGTCTATTTTGGGGGGCTGCTATATGCCAGGTCACACCCACTCAAAAGATTTCAAATGAAAATCATGCTAGAGAATAATCTTACTCACTGGAGGTTAATTAACAACACCTTACAAAAAGTGTCAAGGGCAAAGAATGAGCGAGATGGAAGGGGTGCTGCAGGGCTGCGGCTCTCGGTGCCTGACGTGCCTTTGTTCGGGTGAGGGTTTGATCACACCGTCCTTTGATTTAATCATGTGCAGTGCATTAGGTGCCATCGCATTTCTCTTGGGGAAGTCTTTTTTTGGGGTGATGATCTTTTTTTTTTTTTTCTCTGGGTTTGTTTACCTCTGTTGCTGTGAGTTCATCTCAGTTTGTCTTGTGCAATAAGTTACTGCTAATCTCAGATCATAACTGCCATAGTAGTATGGCAATAACCCTAAGACACAATAGGAAACTAGGAAAATATGACAAAAATACAAAGGATTATGGTTTCTGTTAAAGTACATGTAACTTTTTGTTGGCTGACAGTGACAGTTGCAGGTGGAGAAAATAAGTGCTTATGTAATTCAATCCAGATGTGTACTGTATCAGTATGGCAACATGAACATGAGAGAGCTTGTGATGGCTACTGACGACTTCGGTGACCATGTTCATATGTCGCTCTGTGTTAACTAAAGTAGGAAGCAACACTGGCATTAATGAGTAAATAAAAATAATTACCTAAAGACACTTTTGTTAAATATATATATAACAATACATATACTGTGTATATATATGTTTTGTTACATATATACTGCATTCTAATCTACTCCACTAAAGTATAATATACTGTAATATCAGCACAGCTATGGTGCTGTTGTAGGCACAAGGCGCTGACAAAGTGCTGAAGATATTACAGCCATGCTGATATCCAGTGCAACAACACAACCTCGTATGTGATATTGCTTGTATACAATAGACGGAACTAACTGGCCGAGATTGTGTAATTAACAGGAAAATAGATGGATGTGGTGGACAGGTCTGAGAAACTTGTGAGATTTAATTTATAGTTCCACTTATTCTGCTTCAAAATGTCAGCCATCTTCTGGGGTTCTGAGGTTGAATGGAAAGCTAGTGTTATACAGTATTGTATATAGGATGTGCAATCCCTTGTCCCCCACACACAAAGTATGCCCTTGATCAGGGCTTAGAGATGGATTTGGGATTCAGCCTTGTGTTAGAAGCTGGTGTAAACAATACAGTTTTCAATTTGAAATGACAGTTACTAAGGATACAAAGTGTTGTTTTAAATGACATAATGTTATCAGACGTTCTTGGGGAAACAGCCTACTTGCTGTTAATCGACAGTTGGTGTAATTAACACAGAGGCACAGAGCAATAAGTCCCAGTGCTGTTGTATTCTATTATCATTTCACTTTCATCCAATCAGATTACTGTTGTATAATAATAATAAAAAAGAAACTTCCCCAAAAATCTCAATAGTCTTACTCTTTACATAATATAATGCAATTTAATATACATGTAACATATCCTGAACTAGGTTAGTTCAGTTAGTGATTACCTATCTATGTATGTGTGTGTGTGTGTGTGTGTGTGTGTGTGTGTGTGTGTGTGTGTGTGTGTGTGTGTGTGTGTGTGTGTGTGTGTGTGTGTGTGTGTGTGTGTTAAAGGTGGTAGCCTTGGGCTGGTGTTTTGGGGACAAGACATACCTGAAGAGCAGCTGGAATATCTTGGATGGGATGCTGGTGCTCATCTCAGTGATTGACATCCTAGTGTCTCTGATTTCAAACAGTGGCACAAAGATCTTGGGCATGCTGCGTGTGCTGAGGCTTTTGAGAACTCTACGTCCTCTCCGGTATGTAATTGCGCTTCTATGCTGTTAATTCTCATCTCTGTGATCTGAAAAGTATAGACCAATCAAACTGAACTTTAAATCAAAGTCAAACCTTACACATTCAGGTCTATAGGTAAGTATTTTTATTTCCTATTTTTTTCAACAGTCGCATCACCAGTAAAGTGACCCAGTTTCAGTGGAAATGTATATGCTCATACCATATCATTGCCTCCACCATGGTTGACAAATGATGTGGTATAATTTAGATGTGTTATTGCCAACCCTGGTCCTGGAGGAAATTTTAGTGTATTCTCAGCTCTCGACACACCTGGTTTAACTAATCAGCTAATTAGCAACCTATTCTGAATAGAAGTGGGTGTGAAGAAGCCGGAAAAGCACCAAAACGTGCAGGGCAGGGGCTCCTCTTCTTTTTTTCACCCTTTATACTTTCTTTCCTTCTTGAGTGCTACCATTGGTTTGCAAGTTGAGGTACTACACCTTCTGTATTTACATTTATGACAGCATCTCTTAATTTTAGACTTTTACGATAGAAACAATTACATCGACCCTAACATTCTACTAATAATCGGAAGAAAAATGCATCATGTAACCCCCTCAGTCAGAACAGTCTGGCCTGATCTGAATAAATTCTCAGTGGCAATGAAGGAGTGGTGTAAAGCTTCGAAAATCCGTTCAGCAGGTAAATGTAAGCCATATAAACACTTGATCTGTATTCAAGTGTCTTTTGAGAAAAAAATCAGAAAAGAGGAAAGAAATTTGGCTTCTTTTCCCAAATTTCTACTTTTTAACAAGTGCTTGATGCTTGGTACCAATTTAGCCAGTCCTAAAGTTTCTGCTATCTCATTGGTAGGTCTGTTTTTCAGAGTAATGATGGCCTCCTTCACTTGCATTAACACATCTTTGTTCCTCTTTTGGAGTTCCCATGAACAGCTGCCAAATGCAAATTCAACAATTGGCTAGACATTCAGTAACTACATGTCATCTTAATTTATCATGAAACTGGTGGCACAGGGTCAAGGGTTCGATTCCCACCTCGGGTCTGCGTGTGCATGGAATTTGCATTTTTTCTCTGTGCTTGGTGGGTTTCCTCTGGGTTCTCCGTTTTTCTCCCATAGTTTAAAGACATGCATATTAGCTTAACTGGCGTACCCAAATTGCCCATATTTTGTGTGTGTGTGCATGTTTGTGTGTGTGTGTGTGTGTGTGTGTGTGTGTGTGTGTGTGTGTGTGTGTGTGTGTGTGTGTGTGTGTGTGTGTGTGTGTGTGTGTGTGTGTGAATTGGCACCCTGCTCAGGGTGTACCCTTCTTCTTGCCCCAAGTCTTCTGGAAAGGTTCCAGGCCCCTGCGACCCTGTACACAGAATAAGCAGTATAGAAGATAAATGAGTGAATGAATTGATGAATTAATAAAGTAATTAATAACTAACAAACAGACAATAACTGGGCATTAATAAACTGCTTATCAATCAATTGTTCATCAATTTTTTGAGCCTCTGTAAATGAAGGGTCTTAAAAAAAAAAGACTGCACTTCCTAACTGCTTAATGCAATTAATTTAATATGCATTAATGTGCAAAAAGCAAATTTTGCTACTTGAATGAATGCTAGACGTCAATCACATCTTCATTGTTTTTTTTTAAAGCCATTGTGTTGGTGTATAAAGGAAAAAGTATGAAAATTAAGTCACAGTAACAATTCTTATATATATAATATAATATATATAATGATACACAGTGAAGACTTGCACAAAAAAATGGCACAAAAAATGCTTTTATTTGATTCCTGTAAATGTAAAACAGATGTTTTGTCATCTATATGGCAATGCAGAAAAAGAATCTATCAGAAATTCTATCTGTATTTTTATTTAATATTTTTTCATATTATATTTTAACATATTATCTCCTTGAATCTATGAGTTGCCTTATCTTACCATTATGTGCATATGCCTCATGGCTCACTAAAAAAAAGAAGAAGAAGAAGAAGAAGAATCTCCTGAAGCCAGAAGAAAGATTGATCAACTATTCAAGAGGAGCATGAAATCTAATATTCATCCAATTTGCCTGCAAAATGCTTCTCCTGGATCTAACCTCTCATTGCTCATTCATCGTTCTCCTGCGCTGATCTTATTTCTGCTCTATATGGTTTCTCAATTGGCCTTTATGGAAACATCTAATCAAATTCAATGTATCATAAATACAGTGTATCTTCTTGTGTTTGGAATTTACAATGATAATGATGAAGGGTGGATTTACCATCATTGTTGCATTCCTGAGGAAAAGCAGAAAAAGAAATGAAGAGAATTCCACTTGTGGGACATTCTGTGTTTTCAGGGACTGCATTCCAGCCGAGAATTGCATTCCATGTTTGTTGTTGATTAGGTAGTGCCTGTGTTCCATGTGTGAAGGTTGTGGATGATCATGCTTTCAGAGAGACATCACAGAGGAAAATCTGCATGTGTCTTTATTCATTTTTATGATGATGTCCATCAGTGGATTTATTTTTTTTTCTTATAGTGATACGAGGCCAGCAATGGAGGTAAAAGTGCTGAGTGCATTTTACTGTGAGTCATAGCTGATTTAATTACTAGCACTGTTTTGTTTAAATGTGAGCTCTGTGATTTACAGGATTTTACTCTAATTTGTGATGAAGGCGCTTCTCAGATTCTGGCAGCTGTCAATGAAATATCGGTTAAAAGGACTCAGTGTTAACACAGGTGCTGTAAATTAAGTAAAAAAAACAACTGACCACCAATGTTTATAAGCACTTAGAACAAGGAAGTACCTCTATATGCTTGTATGTGATGCTGGCTTTTAATTCAGAAAGTATCACAACTAGCAGTTAGAAGTTCTAACCCTAGTGTGTGTGTGTAGTTTTTGTATTAAGGGGTTGTGGATTCCTGGGGAGGGGTTCAAATTTTGGGTTAAAAACCTTATTTGCAGGCAAAATCACTGATTATACTTTTAAACTATCCTTATAAGACCACACACACACATCAGGCCATCGTTAACGCCATCGTCCCTTGTTATTGTGTAAGGACCCAGTCCTTTGTTATACACATCAGATTTTCTGAAGTAGCAAAAGCCATGTGAATAAAGCTTCTTGTGCCGTGTGTTGCTTGCTTCAGCATTGCAGATTTCGCATTACAAAGGTGTGTTATTCTCGCGCACAGCCAAGCCAGGCAGCCAAAACTCTCCGCTTTAGAGCTTTTTACTGCTTGCATGCGGGCTTCAGCATTACTGGACACCTTTCAAAGTTTTACTTGACTTTTAAACCTTTCTTCACTTTCTGGGTTTTATGTTAATACACTCAGCCATGGAGTCCAAGTTGAAATCAAAAGAAAGACAAAGTCATAAAAAGTCTCCGCAGCACAAGCTCAGCTGCCCCAGTAACGATGTGCCTGGTGCAGGGAGGGCTGGGTAATCTATACCATATGTGGGCTGCTAAGTGTTTTACTTTGTGACTGCCTGTGCGTTTGTTTGTGACCATGCCTCGTCAGAGATATTAATAGTTTCATTACAGTGAAGCGTAGGAAAATGAATTTGATACAGTATGTGTGCAGCAGTGTGTAGCCACATACTCATTCACATGTACCGGTCCTGTTTCACAGGTTTGCTATGTGTTACACAAAATGCCACCAGTGTGTATAAATCAACCTTAACATGATATGCTAATCTTTGTGCTCACATTCATTCCTCTTAGAGCTTTGACTCTTTTAATACTGTATCTCCAGCATACAGTATGATGTATAGATCCTGGTACCTCACTCTGCTTTTCTCATTACCGCCTCTTAATTTTTGATGTTGGGCGTGCTCACCTTGTTTCTGATTCATTTATTCAGTTAATGTCGCCACAGATGCGGCAAATGAGTGAGTTGTATTGTATCGTGTCTTTCCTGTAATTAACAAGAGGAAGGATAACAAAATGGAAGGTACACAGATGGGTTCAATTGGTTTTGTATTCTGGTGTGATTAGTTGCATCCTCAGGTTTCTCTGGAGATGTCTTTAATCCGTTATTGTTTCTAGGTAATTGCTTATGTAATTGTTTTTGCCTCTAAAATTGTAATTTCTCAAGATTAATTGAGTGTGTTCTGAAGCGAAGGACGAAGACAGGAGAGAAGGAAAGTCATTACAGACAAAAGAGTGATTATTAAACTCTATCCATAATGTATCTCCACACTGCATTTAATATATATATAGTCTTCACCTTAAATAAATAAAGATAAGGTGGCGGAACGGTGGCTTAGTGGTTAGCACTGTTGCCTTGCACCTCCAGGGTCCAGGTTTGATTCCCGCATTGGGTTTGTGTGCATGAATTTTGCATGTTCTCCACGTGCTTGGTAGTTTCCTCCGGGTACTCTGGTTTTCTTTCCAAAAACATGCAGATTAGGCTACAGTAATCAGCGTTCTCGAATTGTCTGTGTGTGTCCCTTGCAATGGTTTGGCACTCTGTCCAGGGTTTTCCCCATGCCCTAAGTCTCCTGGGAAAGGCTCCAGGCCCCCCACAACCCTGTACACACGATAAAGCGGTATAGACAGTGAGTGAGTGAGTGAGTGAGTGAATGAGTGATAAAGATAAGGCTAGAAATGTCCAACAGGGAAGTACAGATGCAACTAAAAGGTTATGTGAGCAAGGAGTTTTTACTGTCATGCAGGCAGAGTGGTAGCTTTAAAGTTTATTCATACTGTACATACTCACACTAATACATAATTCACTTGGTCTCAGTGGTTTAAGTTACAACGATCAGCCATAACATTAAAACATCAGCCATAACATTAACACCTGGATTATATACCAGTAAACTGGTGACAAGTTCATGGGTACCAAAGGCTCACTCATGCCCATGGGCACCAAAGGCCAGTTTGTCCAGTCCGATCCCACAGAAAAGCCAATGTAACACAAATAGGTAAAAAAAAAAAAAAAAAAAAAAAAACTATATGCAGGCCACAACAGAAACATACATTGATGCACAACATCATGCACAGAACACCATGCACAGGGCTCAGCACGCAAAGAGCTTGACATTGCTGACCTGGTCTCAAAACTCCCAGATCCAAATCTGATCGAGCACCCATGGGAATAGGCCGGATAAATAAGTCCGATCCATGGAGGCCAAAGGATCTCCTGCCAATGTCCTGGTGCCAGATATCACAGCACACCCCAGTGGTCTCCTGGAGTCATGCCACAAAGGGGCAGAGTTCCCCAGGTGGCACACAGGGAACCTACACAACACTGAGTATGATGTGTTTTATTGATATGGCTGTTCAATGTAGTGTGTTAAGTTTGTTTTTATTTTATGTAAAATATATCATGTAGGTAAAAACAAGAATAACAACTGCATTAGTGGGATTAAAGCAACATTGTTAGTTCAGACTAATTCAGAACTCTCCAGTGTTTGAGGTATAGTTGTACAGGAGGGTTTTTTTAAATACATTTTTTAAATACTGGTTCAGGCTAGATATAAAGACAGAGATAAATACATGAAACAATAAACAGACATATGAAATTTCCATGTTCACTTTCTGCTGTTATTTGTTCTGTGTACATCTTTAGCATTTGGATATAGTTGTACTGGCCAGCAGTGGCATTCTCTCTCTCTCTCTCTCTCTCTCTCTCTCTGTCTGACTCTCGCCAGTCCCTCATCATGTGCCCCGGGAATAAGTAGACCCTCCATATTGTTCTTGTCCTCTTACACTCTTATTCCTACAGACAAATTGATGATCTGTGTATGGAAGACTGAACCTGAATACAGTGAACACGTATCATGTTTCACACGGGACAGCAGAAGCCACGCTGTTGCGGCAAACCCCGTAAACAAAGTTCCATTCAGGAGCCTCTGTGTTTTTACCAGTCCCTTCACGCTTGACCGAGTTCTCCTAATACTTCCCGCTGGGATTTGCCAACAAGTGCTTACTCTAAATTTCTGTCTGCTCCATATTTATGATACTCCCCAAGCTGGGGCAGCGTATTAGGCTTCACTAGAAGTGATCCAACTTCTCTTGTGTTCTTATATATTCAACAGACTTTTTGCTCAAAAACCCAAATCGTTTACAGTATCAGCTTCATGTCAACTGCTCTCTTCAAGACCTCTTTGTTGAAGTGCTTATTCTGTCTTATCATCATTTGTTGGGTGGCCGCTTATAAACACGCGTCTTAACATCTCAGGCAACAGCGCCCTCTGCAGGTAAAGGGTAAACTCTCGTACAGAGCATATGCCTGAACACGAAAGTGTCACAGATCAGTAAAGGTCTCTAGCTGTGGATCCTTCTCATCGCTAGTCAATTCCATTTCACATCCCATTCTAACATCTTCTGACGGTCCAATCTAATATAAATGCCCAGGCTTTCTGAAGGCACAATGTGAACCAGAGGAAATCATTTGTTGTTGAAACTCTCTCAGGGTCGTTTTTTTCCTCGACTGATTGCTTTGTCTAAATGAGATTTGTCTCTTTATCATGGTCTTTCCTCTCATCTTCTGGCACTGATATAATCATAGGGCACTTCTTAAGGAGATCAAAGCCCAGGATCAAATCAGGATGCTGCTGTACTGTACTAGCGTAGAGCTCTCACAGGAAAGCCTGGTTGCTAGACGAAGAGTAATGCAGTCTTTATTCTTCAGATTAACAAAAGACAACTGGCATGTTTCCGATTCTGCTATAGCATGCAGCCTAAGAATTCAGCAGTACCTTTTAAAACTTTAAATTACCAGTCCATGTGCTGGCAGGATCTGAGCACTCAAGTTATATTTCATGAAAATCTTTCGCTCTCTCTCTCATGCTATGTCTTTGCATGTTATTTTGTGTGGGTGTGTGTGTGTTTCTGTGTGCACTGGCCCACCACAAGCAGATGACAGCTCTGCTGTTGCTCCAGCTGTCTTGCTGTTAATAATTATGCCACACTGCTATACTGACGACTGTCTCTTTTCTTTGTTGGATATGACAGATATTTTGTAAAGGCATGATATGTTGGTAACAAGCTGAAAGTGTAAGTTGAGGAGTCACATTTTCTGTGTTAATTGCCAAACTCCTCTTCTTTGTATAATAGGTGCTGTAGAAAAACGGAGCTTATAGTTGTAGTGGGAATAGAGATCTCATCTTGATCATTCTGCTGGCTGGAACAGAGCTACTGATGGAGAGTGGGCACAAATCAGCTCTGGATAGTGGGCATCATCCTGCCATCTGCACACACACACTTTTCCTTGGCATGATCATTCTGTAACCTACTTAATGATTGTGTGTCCTCCAATGCATTTGCTCGTGTAGCCTAATGTACTGTACCCACCTGTTTTCTCAATACACTTCATCTATTCACTTTTCCAATGAAGATAGCCTTCTGCCTTGTTACTGAAGATTATAATCAATTTTGTGGCCTGTCTCCTCTTTAGGGTGATCAGCAGGGCTCCTGGGCTCAAGTTGGTGGTTGAAACTCTGATGTCGTCCCTTAAACCAATTGGAAACATTGTGGTCATCTGCTGCGCTTTCTTCATTATTTTTGGCATCTTGGGGGTTCAGGTGAATTAATATTTCTGTACCGTAATGCATTTATATTATGAACAGCATAAAACTTATGATATCTACAATACTGTGCAAAAGTCTTGAGCCACTGCTCATTTGTTTCATATTTTGCTTCCAAAAAGTCAGACTTTTTTGTATTTTGAATGTTGTCTTAAATAAGAAATAGGTATCCAAGCTTTTTATGTTATCTCATTTTTGCGAAGTTATTGGCTCTCATTTTTAGGCCAGGCTCTGTACCTGACCAGTTTCTGATGAATGTCTTTTGTTTGTTAAGCTACACAGTAACCTATGAATCATTTAAGCATAAAAAATATAACATAAGGCAATAACCAGTGAGAATCAGGTGCAGATGATGACAGATGGTCAGGCTGGTGATTAGTATACTGGTGATGCTGAGTGCTAAGTGGTTGGAACAGATGAGAGGGGAAATGAGGTTGCTGCTGAGGTTGTTACACAAACGAGCAATTTTTTTATTGCGTCTTTCAGCACTTTTCATTCTGTCGCAGTAAAACATTTGTTCTCATTTCTGAAAAAGGCAAGGGATGGCTTACGACTTTTGTGTAATTACTTTACATGCCTCAAATGTCTATGCTACTGTATATTGTATAGCGACAAGACTGTCTTGGGTACCGTGACAGATCACTGACATAAGTTATTCCAATATCATAAAGGCCTAAAGTCATAAATTCCAAGAACCCAGTGCGTTTAACTCTATACAGTCCTCAAAAAAGGATCATTATACTGACAAAGGAGTTATATGAGAGGAGTATATGACTGGGGTCATGAGGTACCTGGGGTCAGAATCTAGCCCCTTCTATTCTAAGATAATAGAGAAATCAGCTGTTTATCCATCAGTCTTTTTACATACTCCTGCATGTACATGTAATATTAGAACTATGGTGACATAGACATTCTGTTTTCTGTTTTTTTTTTTTAATTATTATTTATCTAAAATAATAGTGGAGGGTACACAAGTCAATTACCAGACTTTGCTTTTTAAAAAGTCAGTCTTATTTTTCTAATCGACATGTCAGCTATGTTAAACCAATGACATGCCCTTTAAACATTCATCAACATGCTCCTATAGCGATCTGTTACAGGTTTTTTTTTAAATAACGACTCTGAGGAAAGCCATGGTATCATGTGCAATTTCCTGCTAATGAGATTGGTCCTGAGGTTGAAGTGTCTTAAGATGTAAATGACTCTTAAATGTGTAGAGTTCTCGTTTTTCTCTCCGAACAGCTGTTCAAGGGAAAGTTCTACGTGTGCCGTGGGGAGGACCCAAAAAATATAACAAATAAATCTGACTGCCTTCTTGCTAAATACAAGTGGGTTAGACACAAGTACAACTTTGACAACCTGGGACAGGTAAGAATTTAGCTACACATACTTTAAGCTTAGTAAAGTACAGTGTTTTCAACATAAAATTTTTTTCTTGTTTTGTGTTTCATCAGGCGCTGATGTCTCTTTTTGTACTGGCCTCTAAGGATGGCTGGGTGGACATTATGTATGATGGCCTAGATGCAGTAGGGGTTGATCAGCAGGTACCTGGCAAGCATAACACACTTTCATTACATGATGTCTATTTTACACTTGAGAATTCTGAAGTCTTTCATTATTTCTCTATTAGTTTTAATGTAATTGCCGGTCTCATTTCTGGTACAGCATCGGTCAATGCATTCATATATTTGATTTAGGAATTTTGATATTAATGTCATATTTCAGTAACACGTACCTTTCCAAGAATATGATTACTGTGATTACAGGCAAACACCTAAATGTCTCACACAAGTTGATAGTTACATCCATTTTCATTACTGTGTTAATCAATTTAATAAATCTGTGTGTTTCAGCCTATAATGAACCACAACCCGTGGATGCTGCTGTACTTCATCTCTTTCCTGTTGATCGTGGCTTTTTTTGTGCTCAATATGTTCGTGGGTGTGGTGGTAGAGAACTTCCACAAGTGTCGACGGCACCAGGAAGCCGAGGAGGCCAAGCGGCGTGAAGAGAAACGCCTGAAACGGATGGAGAAAAAGAGAAGGAGTAAGGAGAAGGAGCTGGCTGGTCGGTAGTCTTTCCACATCTTTCTGAGTCCTGCTTGGCCGTTAGATTTGACGCTCAATTCAACGCTAGCGCTAATCAGAATGACCGGCGTGCAGTGAATGAAATGCCCGGGCCGACGTGTAGCTAGGACAATCCCTTTTTTTTCCAGCCTGATCCCGTCTGCCTGGGAACGTAGCTCGAGCATGTCCCATGGCCTGCATGCCAGCCTGAATCCTTACAGAGAGCAGGGTGTGTGGTATATTCCTGTCCCAGGGATCTGCCAAGTCTGCTCTTCCCATGCATGCAGGGCAGTGGTAAACAACATTCTTTAGTTTTGCACTGTTTAGTGAAACAGTTGGCTAGGTCCTACATTACAAGTTCGGAATTTCTGTTTAAATCTTTTTTCTTTTTTTTTAAGTAAACTGCCTACTATTTTCAGCACTAAGAAACCCTGAGTGTGATGATGGAGGTTTGGCAGCATATTATTCAACAAAATGATAGCAGACAGTTTGCACCCTTGAGAAATACAGATGAAAATATACTGAATGACAGGTGATGAGTAACTGAAAAGTAGTGGAACCACTACACAAGTAACTCAAACACACACGCACAGAGAGATATTATTATTATAGGACTCGCTGCTGTCAGTCTTCTTCTCTTTCTTCTAAATGACAGCTGCAGGAGTGTCTGTTTAAATGTATAAATATGCAGATTTAATTCATGTTTTTCTATATTCAAATGGTTTAGACATATTTATTCATGTGACTTAAATAAGGGGTATACCTCATTTTCAATCTTCTTCGAAAGTTTCAGTTTCTTTTTGCTCTTCAGTTCATTGGTTGTTGTTTTAGTTAGTTTTGGATTGAAAAATGTTATAGTTGTATAGTGTTCCCAGTGTTCCCCGTGTTCCCAGTGTTAAAACCTATTTTATTTTTTGTATAGATTAAAAAAAAAAAACTCTCCATTGTTTGAATTTTAAAGAAGCGAAAGCAGCAGAGCTACTGATAACTAGAGTTGGACTCAGAATAATTGGAAATAGCTACGAGCGAGGCTGTGTCACTAACATATTCTCACTGAACATTCACTCTCCTTTTCTACTTATACTGTACATCAGCTCCTCCAGTAGGCTTCCCAGGCCTCGCCTGATTAACATGGTCTCATTCTTTTAGATGTAATGCTGACGGGTGTCAGTTGGTCCAGTCCTGAGAGCGGAGTGACAGGTACAGAGTATTTCTGGCATGTCTTTGTGTTCACCGTGGTGGTGGTGGTGTTTAAGGGGCTTTGGCAATAGGGTAGTATGAGGAGGGAAGGCACCTTCACCAGTTCAAGGCCTCAGCTCATCTAATCCTGTGAGAATCGTCTGTGGACTTGTACTTGACTTGTGTGTATGTAATTGGTTCTAAACTCATCACCTGTCCACCAGCATTGCTGGCTCCTACCAGCTAAACCTCACGCTCACACTGGGGAGACAAACAGATAAAGTGAGAGAGATGAGAAGGAGGTGAGAAAACAAATGAGAAGCTCTCTTTAAAATCAATAGCACTTTGCAAACTATTATGTAGCTTTTATCCGTTTGTAACCGAATACAGGAATTTTCTCAGACTGTAACCAAAATGGCTTAAATGTAATAATCACACATCAGTCTGGAGTAGGTGCTAGATATTGCCCCCATTGTGAAGCATTGTGTCTGACTGTGAGGGAAAAAGTTTCACTGAAAAATGTCTAGTGTTATGTACTTTGTCTGCCTCTCAAATATCTGTTTTGGGTGTCATTGGTCAGTGCTCGCTTTGTATTGTGATGTAACCTGTTTTCACCGGTTATCACTATTTTCACGATTGTAGTGATATACTGTAGTGAGGTGTTCTAACAGCACACACCACACCAGGGGCGTTGCTAGACATGAGGCTCTACTGGGGAACAAGGCCCCCATTTACTATAACCACAATTAATTTATTTTTTCTTTAATGCCTGTTGCATGTTTGAAACACGTTTTGAGTCGAAATAAGATAATCAATATTGTTATTATTATAAAAATGACTTCATAAGCACTGGCGCGCATGCATGCCGTGGTACTGTAGAGTATATTGACCTGGAACGCAAGGTGCTTGTATTTTGGGTTAAATCATGTTGCTTTGACATTGTGGATTAAAAACATCCTTAAATGTATTGTCAATGTAAATGAATCCACTGACAAATTTTTGCTAAAATTCAAATTTGAGATTTTACTGAGAGACTGCAGATGAATAGTGGGGCAACATGTCCCAGTAAACGGGGTCTAGCGACGCCCATGCACCCCGCCACTCCACACCACAACACTCATCGGTGTTCAGTTGTTCAGAGACTGCATGATTGTGTGACAACTCACCTATCTGTGTGATGTATGTGCTTCAATCAGAAATGTAACAGTAACAACTTATGATTTCTGCTCTTGATTAACTTACAGCCATTGGCTGCATCAATTCTAAAAGAAAGCAGTTTGCAATACCGACTGGACAACTAGACCAAACAATGGTTGTTGTTGTTGTGTATGTTGTTGTCTGAGAATTTAAAACAGTTGGATGTAGAAAGTGAGGGTTTATTGAGAGTAACATAAAGTTGGGTACTTGGCAATACCATAGTAGGGGTCCTTACACAAAACACATTTTACACATTTTGTGTGATGAATATATGCAGTTAGACCTTTAAACATTTTAAGCTATCTCTACATCTTACATCGTAGTTTGAAGTACATGATCGTTTACAGGTACATACATGATTGGTACTACAATGCAACATTGACTCAGACCTTAATGGTTAATAATGTAAGCATTTAGCAGATGCTAATATTATGGACATGATCCATAGCACAATCTTGAAAATGATGTAATGTTACTCGTTTACTCAACTCAAGTCGGCATAAAATTAAATGAAATGTTTTTGTCATCAATTGTACTTAAATATTCAACTTGCAATGTAAGAAGTGATTCAGAAATCCAAGCTAAAATTAAGATTTTAATGCTGCTTGTTACAGTATGTTTTTCCATATAGATTTAACACAAGAACAATAGTGTGCTATTATTTTTGCACCATCACAAAAAAAAAAAAAAAAAACCCACTAATAAATAATTTTACAACTTTAGAATGTTTTTTGGTTCTAGTGTAAAACCACTTAGCCCTCATGTGAGTATCAGTTTTCTATGCAGAAAACTTCTATGCAGAAATATGCATTTTTAATATACAAGTATGGATCCAAGCACAAACAAGAAAAAGAAAAGAGTCTAATAAATGCTGGCAAAAGTAAGCTCGTAGAGTAATTGTAATGAAAGTCAAAAGTTGAAATGTAGGTCTTTCAGTGCATATGTTACAATAAACTAGAATCGTTTGTTGATGCTAGCAGCACTGTTCAGGATGGCTCATAAGGGTATGCTCAGCACCTCCTGGTGTTTTGCCTCCGTTTAAACCGAGAACCCTCTGCTCTGTCTGTCATTGTCAGCGCCTGTATGTATTAGCATTGTGTGTAGTCAAACTGGGAGCCCTCTGCTCTGTCTGTCATTGTCAGTGCCTGAGGAAATCCACGTTTTCAGCTGCAGCAATCCACAACAAACTCACACACCTCTTCACTTCTCTAAATTACTTTGCTCTATTCCCAAATCCCTTCCACCATTCATAGTATTTCTTTTAATTTGTTCTATTCTTTCTGTACTTCATTAAAACATACCTGGTTTAGTGTTTAGTATAACCAACACAACTTCATTTACAGTGTACGTGCTGTATCCAGCTACACAGTTCTGAAGGCGGACTATGATTTATTGTATGTGAATGCTGCATACACATAATATCTGAATTACATCTTTGCTTTCTCAGTGGACATTTGGCAAGCCCTGTTTTGTTCCTAATGAGCAAACAATGTGCTAATTAGCTTGGCCTCCACTTACTCTGAACAGGCTCGAGGATTCTGCATAGCTTCTGGAGAAGAGACTTTCTCACCCCAATCTGTCTGTTTCTGTTATCTCCCATTCCTCTGTTTCGTCTGCTGCAGCTGTGCTGTGTGTTAGTGAACACATCAAATACACTAAATAGACTAAAGTTTTTGTTCAAACCTGCAATAACCATTTTATCCAAATACATACACTTCAATGTGGAGTCGATCCTACTTTTACAGTTATAACAACGTCCACTCTTGTTTTAAGGCTGTCCATAAGATTCTGTAGTGTTTCTGTGAGACTTCTTGCCCATTCATTCTGTAGAGCATTGATGAGATTAAATTCGAAACGTGTAGAGTGTTGGATGAGAAGCCCCCTGTTAATGAGAAGGTCTCTGCCGATCTCTGTTCCAGTTCATCCCAAAGGTTCTGGATGGGGTTGAGGTCGGGGCTCTGTGGAGGCCAGTCACGTCCTTGCTTTGTGCACTGGGGCACAGTCATGTTGGAATAGAATAGCGCCTTCCTCAAACTGTTGCCACAAAGTTCAAAGCATAGCATTGTCCAAGATGTCTTGGTACAGTATGCTGAAGAATTAAGATTGGCCTTTACTAGGCATAAGGGACCTGATTAAAACAACACCTGATTAAAACAACAGGTCTGGGCAAATACTTTTGTCAGTAGCCATATGTCATGTGAGGCCATGTTCTTTTCTCAATGTTGGTTGTGCGCTAACACAGCTCATTAAATACTTCCAAGGACACAGCCTCAGATGGCACAGTCTTCCATGTCTGCCTTTTCGTGTGTGCCTGTTTATGTCAATAAAATAAATATTTCATTTTTAGAACAAAACGTAAGTAAAATATTAATTTCTGGATTTCAGGTTAATTCTCACATTAATATGTGTAGTCTGTAATGTATAACCTGTAGGGATGCATTCTTATTCTTTACTATAGCTTTGATTTCTGCAAGAGGATTTTGCCCGGCAACCTGAATGTACTAAACAAATCTTGTATTGATTGCCTTGTAAGCTAGGAAATAATGACCAAGCAAATATTCTTGGCTGAATTATATTATGTTTTCTATCAGCTTTCAGCATTTTTGTATTTGGCAAAGAAACCCAAGGCATTTGTATTCTTTTCTCATGAATGAACAGTCGGGAAAAGCTTTAAAAAAAGAAGAACTTCTAATTTAACAAAATTACATTTTTGTCATTTCAGGGTTTTTTTTTTTTTTTGTGGTTTGACATTAATTGATCCACACCAGCAACATGTATTCCAAAGTAATAAACAATATTAAACAAGCTTGTTTAGATTTTCAGGAGAAAGTTTTGACAAGTGTTGTGGTTTACTGTATAATACAGCAATCCTCTCTTATTGCCAGATAACACTAATGGATGATGTAATGCATTTGTGATGCAAAAATAGAGAAGCACAATGAAATACCTGAAATGTTTTACAAATTCAGTGGCATCTTGCTTTATTGTAACACAGAATAACTAAAAGCTGTCTAAGGACATGTTCTCACATATAAATATAGAAAGAGATATTCTGCAACCAATTAGGAACTTACTTTAGTTCATTCATTTCTTTACTCATATCCCATCTCTTCTCTTATTATGCAGGTATTGATTAACATCAAATTGCACCATACTTTATTTTATTTGCAATGCAGGTTTAATTATTTCTTTTTTCTTATTAAAAGTACATCCACAGGAATGAGTTTATATTGCAGCTGTTATAACATAACATTTACTTTATGATTGGCAGAAAGATTTATCCTCATGTAGAAATATTCTCAGAATGGATATTGCTGTTTTTACTTGTACATTATTTATTGTTTTTAGGGTAATAAACTATTTCTCCGTTCATACAGTCCGGTTACACATTGTTGTTCTGCTTTGTTGTTTAGCATTCAGACACATGTACCACTACCCAGGTGACAATGCAACATACTGCAGAATAAACGAGACAGTTCAGTGAAAGACTGACTTTTGTAATCTGTGACAGTTTTAGTACATGCTTGATTCAGAGCTGTAGATTTTCTTCTGGAACAAGACAGAAATAATTCTTTTTGGATCCTTCATGACTTCATGATTGATTGCGGTAGCTACAAGTGAACTACTAGAGATATGGCTTGTAGCCTGTTATCTGATGGGTGTTCAAGCAGATAGTTATCTCGTCTGGAACATGCATTTCTACATAATATGACCAACAAAATTTTTTTGTTGTTGTTGTTGCTTGATCGACCCTCCCTCCACCACCACCCAAACTTTCAGCTTATTATTCATTTTTCCTTTTAAGGCATGTTGTTTAATACGTACAGTGAAATCGATGTTACAGTATGCAGTTAATAGTGAGGAACGTACAGTATGTCAAGGTTAGGCTGATGAGTTGTAGAGGAGGATAAAATCAGTAATATTGTTTGTGTTGAATGGTGAAGAATTTCACTGCCTTGTGCGGTTCATCAATTCCATTTTGCATTCCATTCTCCACTCCCCGTGTATGTTTCACCATACATCCTTCATCTTAAACGGCCATTTCACGTCAGGCTCAGAAAGAAAGTGTGGTCTGTCTGCCATATCTGCCAGCATGATTCTGTGTTTATGTGCGTATAGTGATGTTTTTCTGTGTGTGTGTGTGTGTGTGTGTGTGTGTGTGTGTGTGTGTGTGTGTGTGTGTGTGTGTGTGTGTGTGTGTGTGTGTGTGTGTGTGTGTGCGATTCTGTCTTGATTCTATTATACTATGCTCTGTCATTATTGTCATTGACACATATGGCTTATGATTTATTTTGCTTCAATATTTCTTTGTCTGAACACCTTCATTTGCCACACTATTCTCCTATCTTTACTGTCTCTGATTTATCTGTGTTAACAGGGAAGCCGAGAATTTGGGACATCAGCAGAAACATGTTTGATGATTAAGTTAATTTATTTTTTTTCCAGTTGTCTTCTGACTCAGTGTGTGCTGGCATAACATGTAATCCTAAACCATAAAGGAAATCACATGCTGGTCTCTTAATACATCTCAGCTAGAATGTGTCTTCTTACAATGAGTCAGTGACCAGCAGACAATGACTCCGCAAAACAAAAACTATTGATTACATGTTTTAGTGTTGCAAAATCATCTCTAACAAATGAAACAAGAATGAAAGGTTTGTCTAGATGTATCATTAAGTTATATGGCTGCACTCCACCTTGCATATACTCTATACTATTTTAGCTTTATTAGACAGGTTCATGCGTTTTATTGCTTCCATAGAGTTATTCAGTATCCTCACTCCTCATGCATTTCATCTCACTTGAAGTTTAAAGTGCCACTTTTTAACAAGTTCTTAATACTGAGTCTAAAAAGAAGCTGTGTTTGCCTGCCCATTAAAAACAAAAACTGCATCAGTTCACTTCCAAATACATCCCACATCTCAAACAGCCTTATGTTAGTTGGCTATACCGACTATATTTAAGTAATGAACATTTATTCCTTACATGTAACATTAATTTAGCAGCTTTCTTTCACTGCTGACCGATGAATGCTAATCGAGTTATGTGAGTCCTCAATCACGTTGTCCTGTAGAAGGGAATTCAGTGAGAATGAAAGTATAAAAGATATAGAGCAATTGAGATAAAGAAAAGCACCTTTTATTTTATAGGCATTACATCATACGTGTTGCATAAGTTTGCCTTTATTCACCACCACAATGGATTTGAAATGAAGCAATCAAGATGTGATTAAAGTCTAGACTTTCAGCTTTAATTCAAGTGGTTAAATTAAAAAAAGTTTTTAAAAAGTCCCCAAATTTTCATAGGCTCAAAAGTAATTGGATGAACGATGGTAAGATGTTTCCTTGTTAGTTCATGACAACGGTGTTGAATTTGCCCATGTCCTGACTTGGCATTTTGCGAACTGAATCATCACAGGGACTCTTAATATGCAGCCCAAAGAGGTGTCTATGCATAGAAAGTCCATCATTTGTCTGAAAAACCGATGAGAGAGAGATAGAAGAAACTTTAGGAGGGGCCAAATCAACAGTTTGGCAGATTCTTAAAAAAAAATAGACTGAAGGCCTGAGAGATAACGAAAGTAGACTTTTTTCCGTCCCTTTGCAACATTTAGCCAAGTCAAGAACTCTCTGAAGGAGGTAGGCGTATCACTGTCAAAGTCTACTGTCAAGAGATGCCTTCATGAATGTAATTACAGAGGGTTTACCTCAAAATGCAAATCTGGTAGCACTCAAGAACAAAATAAACTTGTACCAAGATGATTGGAAGAGAGGAATATGGAGCAGGAAAAGAAGGACTCAAAGGTAAAACATCTCAAGTGAGGAAACTAGTTTTGTTCTTTCGTTCCATTCATTCATTGACTGAAAAAGTTTCTAGATTCAAGAATTGCAGATAACTCTAATGTTTTTGTTATTACATATTTTTGTTGTTTGTTCCATTACATTTAAGTTTGTGAAAATAGAGGGACTCTATAAAAATAGAATATGTATGTTATTCTTTTTTCAAATTCCTTAAATTAAACCTGAAGGTCCAGTTGTATGTTCAGTCCTTCATTTCAAACCCATTGTGGTGGTGTACAGAGACATAAATACTAAAAATAGTGGCACTGCCAAATACCTATAGACCAGCCTGTATAAGACGTAGAATAAAAAGAAAACAAGCAATATATACTTAGAAAAGGTCCATTTTAAACCAACAACTAAATGGCCTATTGACTGCGTCTATGTGTGTGTTTACCATTAGCTTGTGTACTGTACATAATTGTGTTTCTGTGTCTGAATGTGTTTGTATGGGGTATTGAATCAGTTTGACTTGTTTTTTTTTTGATGAAGCAAAAAACGTGCTTTCCTGCCTTGTGTGTAACCTCAGGAAGCAGTTACTGGTGAATTCAGGACCAGAAGCAGATATCACATTTCTGCCACTTGGCTTTTGATATACTGTATCTTTGCATCTTGCTACCATAAATCTCCCCTTCTTTTCAACTATAATTATCAAGTAGCCTAGGGTGTCTGTGCACTCATCGGGACTGGAAAAGGTGCAGCAGGTCCTTTTCTTTTCTTTTCTTTTCATTATCCTAACCAGCAATGACCTCTCTTGCGCTTCAGACCCTTTCCACTTTTGCAAAGGGCTTCAGCGATGTAGAATTTGAAAGTATATCACCTCATTAGTTTCTCCTTTCTCATGCCACTGCTGTCACAATTCTACAGATCTGCTCTACTACAGAGCAGCCAGTCACAAAGAAAAATCCAGTAGAAGTGGAATACTCGTGCTTGGTGTTACTTCTTTGATCAATCAGCAAGTGAAGTAGCTTCACCCCACCCATATTCTTCTTCTATTCATTCACCACAGCAGGGGTGTTGGTCATCCTACAGTACTTGTCGACTCCGGGCGCATTTTTAAATTAGGGCCACAGGATTGTTTCCAAAAACACTTGAGCCCAAAGTCTGATTTGTTTTTTTGAGTCGCTCACTCAACCACTGGAAAAGGCGATCCAGGGAACGATAAAGCATACTCTGGCGAAATAATCAAATCAAATGTGGAAGCAATCGTACCTGAGAAAGGAAGTTCGTCACTGTTTAGGTGTAACGTTGTCAGTGCCGGGAGTCTCCTCCGAAAAGTGCATGTACTGTATCATGCACCGATCTTACCCTCTGACCTACACAGCCATAGCCGATACACTACGGAGGCACACGAGAGTTCATCAATACTTCATATCAGTAATAACAGACATGCACAAAAGTTCACTTCCTTGTTCTTTTTTTCTCGTATTTAATGGTGGCTCACTGACCAAGTACTGTAGTTGAATACTGTCACCTGCTGTATCAGAGTATTAGTCCAAAGAGCAATTTGTTCCCAATGACTGTACGAATCACTCGTTCGCAATGTGAAACCGCCATATGTGTGCTCCAGTGTGTTTTAATCATACATTTCTGAATGCCTTTGCAAAAGTGGAGAGAGATCTGGGTGCAGAAGAGTTTATCCCATTTTCAAAATTGCTGGTAAGCAGAGGTGGGAGGTAACTGAGTACATGCACTTGGTTACTGTGCTTAAGTACATATTTCATGTGTCTGTACTCTACTTGAGTAGTTTTATTAGAGGATATTATTTACTTTTACTCCACGCAAAAGTAAAGCAAAAATCTGTACTTCTACTTAATTACATTTCTGCATGCAATGCGTTACCTGCTGCCTGTCCTGAGCAATTGCATGGGCCTTTCCTTCGGGGTAGGCCTAATAATGTACTGTGTCAGGCGTTTGAAATCAGAACCAGAGCTGGTTGCAGACAGCGGTGAAAACAACACATTCATAAGCAGGCAGGAGAGAGCTAATACAAGCCCTGTACTTTTGCTAATTAAAGGTGCGTACTTTTACTCAAGTACGGGACTCGTGTAAACACTGAGTGAATACCCAAGCTATTGGTAAACACACACACACACACACACACACACACACACACACACACACACACACACACACACACACACACACACACACACACACACACACACACAGTACAATCAGTCAGTCATTTGGCTGTTGGTTTAAATGTCTGTATGAAATATAAATATGTGTTTTTCATTATTTAACATTAAGCTTTATATTGTATATGATAACTCGTTTTGTCTAGTGCATATACTGCTTCTTTTCTTCTTCTTTTTTTATTACATGTACTTATTACGTGTACAAATTTTGTGTCTCTGTAATTGATATTACAGTCTTTTCTAACACTTTAATGGAAACCACAGAGGAAGTAAATTTCAAAGCATATTCTGACAATTATAAAAAATATAGATTTTACATCTCAATTTGAACATTATGAATTCCTGTGCATTGCATATAAAGCAGGTGGTTTAGTAGACATATTATCACGATAATACACTTCTGTTCCTAGGAGTAAAAATTGACTCTTCTTTATTTCTATTTTTATTTATTTTCAATTAATTCTTCCTTGGATTATGCATTACAACAATAATTTATGCAACCATTATAACCTGATGACTGTCTTTTTTATATTATTGTGTGGTGTTTAATGTGTGATATTCATAACGATGAATCACACGGTGTCTGTATTTCCCAACTGTCCAAGTTCTTGAGGTAGAAGTTAACGTTTAACATCTCGGAGGATGCATTGCTTCTGTGTACAGTGGCCTGATTTTCATTTAGAAAAAAAAAAATGTGAAAAAAAAAATGTTGGATATGTGCCTAGTTTTTCCATCATAAACTAAATCAACATCAGTGTTATTTCTTTCCACTGGAAGTACAATTTATTGGTCTGGCAACATAGTTTACTTTTTACCCTGATCCAAGAGAGGTTCATAGCCCTGGGTTTAAATGGGGCCAATGTTTTCTAAATGTACTGTGTACACCAGAGGCAACGAAATGCATCAAAGCTCCTCTCCTCAAGCTTTATGGGTATTGCACTGAATAGCTTAATGCTTGACCAAAGCCTTGTGACTCATGAGTGTAAGTCATTATTTAACTTTCATTCAAAAAGAAAAAAAAAACATGAAATGTTTGAAATGTTGGGGTGAATGGAATAAAATTGCTGTCTAAGCAAAAGAATGCCCCATTAAGTCACTGTCATGGTATCGTGAGACAGAGATGGAGTGATCCCAGAGCTATAGTCCATACCACTATTTTATTCTCCCTCATTGGTTAAAAATAGCTTCAGACCATTTCCTCTCACTACTTAAATCTCCTTAAAGCTGACTTGGCTGATACTTATATGGCCATTTGCTTTGAAGCATTTCACTAGGCTGACATCAGAGTGGCACCTCTGCCAAAAGAACCCAAATTTAATCCATTTTCCATATGTGGCATGCCAAGCTTCTCACCCTCTCCAGGGAGTGGGAGTGAAAGGTTGGGGTTTAGAGACTAATTTGGCTCCTTGCACCTTTGTTTCCTTTCTTTAGTCTTCATTGGCAAGCCACTAAATGGCCATGTAATACACGAGCCAATGCAGAAGAACCCTGCGTTCTTGGTGCAGTACTCATTAGCTGAAAGAAACGTGTGCCGAATTCTTTCGCCTGTCTATTTAAACAGTGATCTCTCTAAATAAGAGAGTGGATGAGGGGATATTTGTGTGCATGATTTGCCAGAGTAAAATAAGAGAGGGAGAGCTTCTCATCAAAGATGACAAGAGGAAGGCAGAGCAGCAGTGAGATCATATGGAAGCCGACCACTTCAAAAGCAGCCAGGTGCACCTGTAAGCAGAAAAGCACTCGTGCCAAGAGACGCCATGCCCTGGTTCTGAACTGTCTCAGTAATCGAGCACCCTAGAATTGGAGCAGTCTGCCCTGCTTTGCTCGTCCCCCCGGATTTTATAGTGCCACGATCACAAAGGCATGGCATGCCGTGAGGTCTGTTCTATGAAAAGTAGGGAAAAGTTTCAACCATGTTGGGCCAGTTAGTTTGGAATTATGAAAACCTAGAGTCAGCACATTTGAGAACATGAGAAACATGGCTCTAGTTAGGAAATATATAAGCCAGAGCCCATATTGTGACCCTGTGTTCATTATGCACAGTACAGATCTAGCTAGTATCCTGTTCCAAGCCCTCACGCCACAGGGGATGTGCAGTCTTCATATGTTTGCAAAATGGCAGACAGTTAAAGCTCTTTAGTAAACACACAGAAAGACATTAACACATTTTTTGTGACATGCAGGCTATACTCTGCTACCAGTATGCTTTCATGCAGAGGCGACTCCAATGCAGGGAACCACAGCAAGATCCACTGTCAGTTTCATAAATCCACATGGGGTATTAATCTCCAGACATTGATGTACGTGTTTATTTAAAAAAAATGTTTGTCTATGTATTATTGTCCCAGCGAGAACTATTATCTCCTAAATTTGCTCCAGATTACCTTCACTCAGAAAACATCAAATCCAGCAGGGAGCAGCCATACAGCTAAATGAATACCGTTGATGTTGCAGTATTTAAAAAAGCAGGACCATGCAGCACCTGTTCTTGCAATTGGGCACATAGAGCCAGGGTTTTAGGGACAGTCTACGTAGTGGGCTGACAGGAGAATGTGAAGCACAGATGCTGCCAGGAGCCCTGTCTGTGTTCTGGATTAATCTGCTCCCAGATCCATGCTACTCTGCCAGACCTTTATGCCTTTCCACCTCTCCCTTGTTTTGTCCCATGCCATCCTCATATTAAAGATCCAAAAAAGTAGAACCTGGTTAATGTTAAATAATATGGGATTTTACTAAAAGTCTTGAAAAGTCACAGATCAATACTGTGCTCCTTTCAAAACCTTTTCAAAAACCAATTCAAGTATTTGGTATCTGAACCATGTAAAGTATGTGTTCTTGAGAGGGAGTGACTACAGTATGAATGACAGGATCTCTCTCCTGTCCTGGACTCTGATCCTGAGGATTGTAGGGGGACATTGTTTCATTTTTCAGACTTCAATCTTCTCCTTTTATTATTTTCCTTCTTCCTCTTTCTCATGGGTATATGTGTCTTCTTCTTCACAAGTGCCTCTGTAAGTAACCTAATCTCATGCTTGCCCCCTCGGTCCTGATGGTTCTTCATCACAGAGGCTCAGTGTAAGCCTTACTACTCGGACTACTCTCCAACCCGTCGCCTCATCCACAAGATGTGCACAAGCCACTACCTGGATCTTTTTATCACCATCGTTATAGGGCTCAACGTCATCACTATGTCCATGGAGCACTACCAGCAGCCCAAGGTAGGCCCATGGAGTCAAGATTTCCTACTGTCTCATTTTCTAATGGCTAATGTCCAATTTTATACCAGAAAAAAATATTATAATGTTTTATCCAACGTTTTAGCCAAGGTCACTCTTTACAGGTTGGTTATAAACTTTGCAATGATATAAAATGTGACAAAGGTATTGTGGTTTGTAATTAGTTATTATAATTCCAGTTATTCAGATTGGAATCAGACAGAAGCAAAGATAGTCTCCATCACATATACCTATTTTTCTTTAGCAGAAACTGAATGCTAGCTCAATGGTTATGCAGATGACTGAGCCTCTAATACAGTGGCAGAGCTGTAGTATCTGTCTGAAAGTTTTACTCAACAAGCTGGTATTTATCTCCCCCATTACTGCTCTTCACTGCCAGAGGCTTTCCCAGGCTTTGACCCTGTTGGTAATAGAGTTCGCCCATGCTGACCTGTGGTTATAAATAGATGGCTGTTTTTATTAGCAGTTTAGTGTGGGAAGGGGGAGAGGAAGAGTTCGTTTTTGTTCTGGGTATAATTAGTGTGTGGTGATCTAGTCGAGCATGATATGGAACATTTCCTGCTTTCAGTGGTAGCCTGTTTACATCTGATCTCGTCTCTGGCTGTATTGTCAACCCCAGAACACTAGCGTACTATATGAAAGTGAACGAAAGTGATCAAATAAATTGTGCATATAAAATTAATTATGCATACAATAAAGGGTATTTTAGGGACTCTGTAACTGTATTATAATATAATCTAAGTAATGGAGTGAAATTATTTTCAACTTTCACTGCATTAGATGCTCTACCTTCATGACCACCTGTTCCATTCAAACATCTAATTAAAATAATTCTTTGTAAGTGCACCAGTGTAGCTGCAAAATTTCCCATTAAATACAATTATATATTTGACAGAAAGCAACTTTAAACAGATTAGATGAAAATTCTTATTTAAAGAACCTTCAGTGGTAGTTTATTGCTACATTAGACAGAATTCCAGGAAAGCAGACATGCATGGAGTTTGCATGTTCTCCCGTGATTAGCAGGTTTCCTCTGGGTATTTTGTTTCCTCCCACAGTCTAAAGTGGTCTAGTTTGTTTGGGCTTTCCAAATTGCGCATAGAATGAGATTGGGTGTGAAGGTGTGTTTGAAATGTGTTGGCATCCCAACCAGAGTTTGCCCCATGTCCCCTGGCATAGTCATCAGGCCCTAAGTGAGCCTGCACAGGCTACGTGATATGGATAATGGATGGATGGACAGATATTTTGTGTGTGTGTGTGTGTGTGTGTGTGTGTGTGTGTGTGTGTGTGTGTGTGTGTGTGTGTGTGTGTGTGTGTGTGCGTGCACACTGTAGTGAGACATTTAACTCCGACACAACACGCAGAGCACCATTTTATTAGGTGTTTTTTTTTTTTTTTTTTAAAGAAACTACTGGACGATCAGGTTCAGACTTTTGGGGATAAAGTCTCATATTCCATCATAAGCTGGCAAAACTGGGGGCAAAAATAAATATTTAGTCACATTGACGCACCTGACAGTAGTTGACATATTAACGTAATGGACGTAATTGTTTATAAATATTTTACAATGATAATTCCATAAAAACTATATTAGACTTTTACCCTCTCTTACATCATTTGTCTTAGTGATAGTTAATGGTGCAGGTTATAAAGTGATAAAAGAAAATCCTCTCTCTTTTTGAAGTAAAAAAATGTAAATGCTTCACATAATCTGATATGCTTTTGAAATCTTAATGTTTTGCAGATTCTCGATGAAGCACTGAAAATCTGCAACTACATTTTCACCGTTATCTTTGTGCTGGAGTGCGTCTTCAAACTTGTAGCATTTGGATTCAGACGGTTCTTTAAAGACAGGTATGAGATACAGAGTGAGGTCTGTAAAAAAAAAAAAAAAAGGAATGCACCAGGATGTCTGAAAGAAGAGTAATGGAATTAATAATCTTACTGATGTGTAAATAGCATCAAAGTTGTTTTTAAGTTATATTTTACTCCATTTGTGCTCAAATAGTTTTTTTTTTTCAAGCATATTTCCAGGAGGTTAATAATTTTAATTCACATTCTACTATTATGTAAGTTATTATATTTATTGTGGTTTGATACTCATTTGCCTAATTGATGGATGCGTTAAATTTATTTTGATTTAATACAAACCTTGATAACTGAAAAAGCAAGCAGACCTTTAAATAACATCAACATTGACTTAATGTGTTCTGTCTTTGGAAATAAGGAATAAAATGTATTAAAAGGAAAACCATTAATATACAGCTTCTATAAATAACCAGAATTTTATTGTACATAGCTTATAAAATGCATCTGTACTGAGGTGGTTTATGCAATGTTTTATTGTTAAACATATTCCTGACTGAGAAATCCTGACACCATGGTAATCACTATCATCATTAATCAGTGTCAAATTACAGGTACAAGACGAGTCGTATTAATAAAAAGCAAATTATTGGTTAGGGAACCAATTTTCTGTTATAATCCATTTGCTTAAATGAGCAGTGCAATAATTTACAACTGCAATTTTGTTGATTGATAGACTGAATATCTGGACATATTAAGCCCAGGGAAACATCGAAACAACGCACTGGGTTGGTCTCAATGCACCGAACTAACTACTACTGTATATACAGATACAGTACCTTTATGTGATTTTATGGTTTTGTAACTGAAAGACATTTAATCAAATCAGAGTTTCTTATAGTGTGTGAGTGAAGTGAACTTGAGTGCCCTGCTCATAATGTCTGCAGTGTTGAGGAGTGTGTGCTTGTGTGCCCTGCGATTGATTGACACCTCATCCAGGGTGTACCTAGCCTTGTGCCCCAAGTCCCCTGGGTAAGCGCCAGATTTCCCATGACCCTGAACAGGATAAGTGTTATAGAGTGAGTGAGTGAGAGCACTGTAATGCTTAAACATCTGCTTCTCTGCAACCGGTTGGCTGGCCATCTCATAAATGCAGTATTAAGGGCGATAATTTAAAAACAAAACAATAGTCATAATTTATTTTAAGCTGTTCTTGTCTTGTTATTATAGCAAAATGTTTTATATATGCACAAAGACTGTACAGGTCGCTTTGATCAGAGTACTCCTGGTAATCAAGCCAGACTGAAATATAGAAAGGATTTGTGTTATCAATTTTGCTTCAGATATTTCTCATATCTGTGATAAGACCCCTTCACGTGTGTACAGGCCTCTGGGAATTGGCTTGCCTTAAAAAAGACTTCATATGTGACAGTGCTAAAATTCATGACCTCAAAGGAAGTGATTTATACTAGTCTCGCTGAGATACACCAAATAGTTGTAAAGTGCGAAATATCAGGGTAAATCTGAGGTCAGATGAGAGGTTTGACATAATGCTTTGGTTAAAGAATCTTCAATAATGCTTTATTAAATTCTGAAAATTGGATTCTCATCATCTTTTTGAAATTTCCATTTGATGTGCTGTGCTGAATAATATGCGCCTGTGTTCTGCAGGTGGAACCAGTTGGATCTGGCTATCGTACTGCTGTCCATTATGGGGATAACTCTGGAGGAGATCGAGGTCAATGCCTCACTACCCATCAACCCTACCATCATACGGATCATGAGGGTGCTACGCATTGCCCGAGGTGATTACGCTTCTTAGTGCTTTTGTTGCCAGCAATTTGCATTCAATCCCTTGTACCACCCTGCTGATTATTTTAGCTTGTCAGCATCTGTATGGCTACTGAAATAAGAAAGTCAGTTGGAATCTTTCTCTCTCTGTCTCTCTCACTCACACACACACACACACACACACACACACACACACATTTGTTTTGGCCAGTTGCTCAGCTCCTAATAATTGTTGTGTTTTGGGGGGTTTATATGGATTATACCATGAACATAGACAAGGTGGCAACCCTCAAACACTGTGTGTGTGAGAGAGAGAGAGAGAGAGAGATGTAGAAAATATGTATACATGTGCATTCTGCCTCTCTCTTCCAATGCCTGGAGATGCTCTCTCAATTAACGCGCCAGCCATCCTCAATGCATACATCAACAGGGGCATCTGGCTCGCTGCAACCTACTTACAAACCGTCATTATCACAACCCTAATATTAATACAAGCTTGCTACCTATTTACATAAAATTTTAATATTTAAGAGTACCCCCAAAATGACAGGGACTTTAATTCCAAGCAGGAGAATCTAGGGTTGCTTCTTTTTATAGCTCTCTAATTTGTTCTTTCTCTTAAGCATCACATTAATATTCTCACATCTAACCTCAGCATCTTAGCCTAGCTCAGGAAAAAGCTATTAAAGCACAGACTTTTACTTTGTCCACTACTCACTACCATTATTTCAGATTTTTTTTTCTACACATTTTATTTAAGATGACTTTATCAAACCTCTATATTTCTTTTAAGTGTTAAAGCTCTTGAAGATGGCTGTGGGAATGCGAGCTTTGCTGGACACTGTGATCCAGGCCCTGCCTCAGGTAATACCCTCAATGTCCTTCGGCCGAGCCCATGTACACTACAGTAAGATCATTCGCTTTCTCCGAGCCGAGCTCCTGTTTCTTTTCCTCTTGGCCTTATTTCCATAGTCAGTGAAGTAGTGACGCTACATATGGACCGATGGCAAGATAGCAAATACAGCAGGAGGCAAAGGGGGAAAAAAACCTCAGCAGCTCAGCATGCTCTCTTTAATGCTGTTGGGCCCTGTGGTTCCCCAATGAAGCCCTTTTGATTTGGGTACATGCTGCACCACAGGACACTGTCATAATTTCAATAAATAATGTAGCAATTCCCGAATGAGTAATGTGAATAAATAATTCGCAAGTACTCGATGTTCCTGTTTGGGTTACTTCATGCTGTAAAAATAGATCTTTACCTAGTAGAACTGCACTGTGAGGATAATTTATCATAACCTTAGATCTCTGCATCTTTCATACGTGTCTGGAAGCCACTAGTTTAAACATTATATCCCAGATAGGGGGATAGAAGTGATTCATAACCATCCTGTGAAATGTACTGTACACAGGAACCGTGTGCTTCATTAAAGCGGGAAAAAAGCCAACTATAGACAAGGAAAATATATCCTCTTTTTTTTTTTATAACTCTTGAATTGGAACAATGAATTTTCCAGTTTATTTGCCGTGTTGATTTCCATCAATTGCTTATCTGATATTATCCATGGGATGTATAGTACATGGTTATTTATTTGTATGTGTAGCCCATGCAGCGCATTCAAAAACCAATCTGAACCTTTGAACTTTTAGTTCTGATCGCTTGGAGTGGACTTGAAGTTCTCTCACTTCATAGCTCTCTTGTTACTTGGCTCTCAGGAGGTGGTGTTTCTGGATCTGTTCTTTCTGTCCTTTTATGCTTCAGAAACACTGATCTGGCTCTCTGTCTCAGTCTGCTCTACTCTCTCCCGCTCTCTCTCTCTCTCTCTCTCTCTCTCTCTCTCTCTCTCTCTCTCTCACACACACA
>JAAGKR010001807.1:14424-59424 GCA_011419295.1 Clarias macrocephalus
TTAATTTTTTTTTTTTTTTTTTTTTTTTTTGAATGTACTAAAATGTTTTCAGTTCTCCTTTTTGTGACTGTGTAACTTCAGAAATACATCACCATAAACCTCACTCTGGCCTCTGAGTAAGGTACCACTGAGAAGTAGCTTTCTTTTATTTCCTCTTTTTAGAAGAGGAGAAATTATTTTGGGTCACTCATTTTTAATTTTTATGTTGCCAAACCACGTCAGTGAAGTTACCATATATGGTTACTAGCCCATCTAGGGTAATAATTTTCCCAAAAAGTAAGTATATAAAAGATTGATAAATTAACTAGCTACTGTAACTAACTAACTAACTAACTAACTAACGAACTAACTAACTAACTAACTAACTAACTAAATAAATAAATAAAGATAAAGTAAAAGTCACATTTGTTTTTAGGCACTTATTCTCTATACTGCCTATTCTGTACAGGGTCGTGAGGGGATTGGAGCCTATCCCAGGGGAATCTGGGCACAAAGGTGAGGTACAGCCTGGACGGGATATCAATTTTTCACACAATATGGTGCCAATTAGCCTAATCTGCATGTCTTTGAACTGTGGGAAGAAACTATAGTACACAGGGGAAAACATGCAAACTGCGTGCTCAAAGATCCAAGTCAGGAATCGAACTCTCCACCCTGGTGGTGCAATGCAACCGTGCCAACAGGTCACATTTGTTTAAACATAAAATGTGAAGAAAAAAAAATTTCTACCAGTATGTGTGACCAAATAAGATTGTTTGTACTATCTATTTAAAGGCAAGAGGGTGTTCTCAAATTAACATTCTAACAGCACTATGACCATGCTGCATTTTATATATATATATATATATATATATAAAAAAAATACATATTCTGCCAAATTTTAAGAGATCAGTTGTCAAGTTCCACTTATAAAGGGTTACAGTGATGCACAAAACATTAAAAATAGTCCCCTTGACCAGAAATACAACATTTTGCTTGTTCCTGATATGGTCTTGGAAGTCTTTTTTTTTTTTTTCTATGCGTGTCAAGCACCTTCTGCGATATGCTTTGGATTTCTACAACGGTGTCAAAACACCGAATACACTATATGACCAACATACCGAATATGCAACATGACCAAGGGTTAATGGACACCGGACTATCACACACCATCTGTAAGCCTTCCTCAAATTGTTTGCACAAAGTTAGAAACAAAATGTTGTCTAGAATGTTAACATGACAATCCCCTGTACACAAAGACATACTTCATAAAGACATTATTTGCCAAGGTTTTAGTGAAAAAGAGTTCAAGCAACATACAGTGTGCATCAGTCAGCACAAATCCCCACAGCCACGCCTCAAAATCTAGTGAAAAGCCTTCCCCCACATTCCATATAATCAACTTAATACTTGCTTTGACTCAAGTATATAGATTAATGGGTGATAGATTAATATAATTAGCAGTTTACATAATATGTATATATTTTATGATTATGATGATGATTATTTTTTTTTTATGTTTTTTTTTTTTTACATAGGCTTATGGTTAAAAGAAGGGAAGTCACACAACTAATATCTGTATTGTAGCTGTCCCTAATATATCCTACATCTAGACACAAAGAGATCCATCTATCTACATAAATTGTGATGGCAGAGCAGCTCCAAAACTGTAGCTCTTGTGTGATGTTCCCGGATCAAAGGATAGATCTCCTGACTTCCATCACTGTTTGGTCCTCACAAAAGTCAGATCCTTATGCTTGACCATTTCTCCTGCTTCCAGCACATCAACTTCAATAAAGCTGCCCAATACATCCCACCTCTTAAAAGGTACCAAGCATCAATGTTATTTCAATGTTATTTACTGTCCCTGCCAGGGGTTTTAATGTTAGTGCTGACCCATGTATATTCACTAGAGGGCAATGTAGAGCACACTTCCTTAAAAACCCTATGATGTGTTTGGAAAAGTTTTGGAAGAAAGGGGAGCGGTGTTACTCTTGTCTCAACAATCCTGTCTGTTTTACGTTAATACAAATTAAAGCCCACCATTTAATCCTAAAGACCTAAGCACCATTATTTAGCATTCATTAGCCGAACGTTTTGAAACTATATTCAACTCCTACATGCTAATGCATCCCCCTGCAGAATGCCAGTGACTCATTAATCCCTGACCAGTTCATCAGCTCCTTAGACAAAAACAATAACGGAGAGCCGAGTTTCCTGGAGTTCTGGCTGCATATCGGCCAACTGCAACCACTCATGGGGGCTTTAAATTATTCTATTGTTCTGTTTTTCAAAAAAAAAAAAGAAAAAAAAAAAAGGCCTTTTAAGTAAACTAAAAAAAACCTCCATTCATAACCATGTGTATGTGTGTCCTTAGAGCTGTTGTTTTACTTGAGAGTGAACTGGTTCTGTAAGTTATTGACTCAGTGATTGATACATTTCCCAGTAAAGTGCATTTTGGTATGTTGAGTATTTTAAAAATGTGAGTTCCTTCTCTATCTCACTCACACTGTCTCACCTTTCACTGTTTGACTCTGTGTATGGGACATTTTGAATGGTGCAAACTTTTAAAAGAAGGCTGTACATCTGTGAATGACGATAACAACCAAGGTGGCTCGGAGAACACTGCCTTCATTCCTGTGAACTTGTTGAAATTATATCCACAATTATTCACAAACACCACTTGCATATTACAGGAACTTAGTCCGGAAGTAAGGCAGGCCCTTGATTAGGAGTTACAGAGGCATTGGAGATTGAGGCTTTAAAGCAAGTTAAAAGAAGTTAGAAGCTAGTTAGAAGCTAGTTAGAAGCTAGTCAGCCTTGCAGCTCGGCTTAGGCATGAATAAAACAACAAAATGACTTAGGAACAATTAATAACTAGTCAACATCTTGTTTAAAATGACAGTGTTATCAGATGTGTTTACTGGCTAAAAGTGCATCTCTGACTTTTTTCAATTTGAGTTTTGTCATGTAGCTGTTCTCTCTTCAGTATGGCCAAGAGTTCTGACCAATTTTTCACCCACGGTTCAACTGATAGTTTAATTAGTTAGTGTTATTGATGATTGTAGAACAATTGGGACTGTATGATACATATACAGTAGTTTAACGTCCCATCATGTTCCATTATCAACACTTATGAAATGCTGCTCATCCATCAGATGGAATAAACTGTTGTATTGGAACTGTTGTATACAGGAGGTTTTTAGTGGTATCAAAAAGTTGCATAGCCACAGGGAGCACCAAACTTCATACTGTAAGTCATTGTGCCAAAAGAAAGGACGGGAGCTGTGATACGGATGCTATTCTGACTATGTGAGTAACCATGCCTGCGATTTCATCCATGGGGCATGAAAAAGGGGATGCTCCATAATGGCAATGCATCCCATCACTGAACTCTCCTTACATGTGAATTTCTCGCCAGAAACAACATGATCTCACTTCCACACACCATGCCGGCTCTTGTGAAATAATTTCCAAAACATAATCCAGAAGTGGCAGGAACAAGGGGACTATTTTGAAGGTGGGAGTGTGAGATGAATAAAGTACAGGCTGACCGACGGGACTCAGACGTTTTCGAAACAGGTAGGACACGGTAAGTGGGAATGGGAGGTGGACGAGCTAGGCAACACCCAACCCCCCACTCCTCCCCACTGGAATCCCAAATCAGTCGCAATGAAGCAGTGGACATTACAGCATCGCTTGTTTGCTTACGACAGCTTGGTTCGAAGCGATGAATCTATCACAGCAACGCATCAAGAATTCAATGTGTCATGGCCCCCAAGGTCTCCTAACTTGTCATCAAGTGATTTCTTTCTATGGACCTTCTATGAAGGTCCTTGTGAATGAACTGAAGACATGCGACAAGAAGTGCTCACGATTGATCAACAGCTGTTGGGCACAATTGAATCAAGTGAATCAATTATTAATCAAGTGAATAATTGAAAGCTGCATTCAAAAGGATGGTTATTATTTTTCATAACTAAAGTAACTCAAAAGGCATGTCTTGACCTCTGTTTTTTTTTTTTTTGTCTCTGAACTTTTTGACACCACTCGTATAACTGTGTTCTGTTATTCTGCACAATCAAAAGTCTGACTTGAACGCCCCCTCTTATGTGCTTGTGTGTCTATATACAGTATACATGTAGTTTCTGACAGTCCTTCTCAATAAAAAAAAAAAAGAAAGAAAGAAAAATGAAGCTGCTGCCAGACCGAAGCTTTACAATGTTGAGAAACTTCTGGATGAAACACTTAAGGTGTGGTGCCAGTGTGAGAATGGTCTCACTTTAGTTACTAATGAAACTTTTGGTAGAAACCTGACGTAACAAGTTTCCACTTGCCACAAACACACACACACACACACACACAGACTCACTAGACATGGAATGTGCAGCTTAAAATGATTAGCTTGGCATCTTACTTGAGGGAGGAAAAGGATGTAAAGTTTATTTCTCACTTCATCACAGTTGTACAAGTTGTAATGTAACACTTTAAAAGTTGTAACACTTCAGATGCACACATGAGTATAAACTCCCATTCCTTTCTTCCCCTCCACCCCTGCTCTGAATGTGCACACGCCCAGTTATTTAATGAAAAAAAAAAAAAAAACACTTGGAAAGACTTCGGGATTCGTGAAAGAGACACTTTAGGGCGTTGTACACTCACACACACTCACTCACACACACACACTCAGTCACTCCTGGGCAGAGAAAGACAGCGCTACGAAACTTTGTAGTAAGTATTACGTTTTTTTTTTAGTTACAGATTTAAATGTTCCTACTTTAATCATTTCCGTTTTAGTGGAATTTTTTTTTTTTTGGTCAGACTACTGCTGAACACGCATGCGCGCGGCTTCAAAGGCAAGAAAACGTTACAGTGTTGCGAACACGCGACCGTTTATGATAAGCGCTTTGATAGCTCGCGTTTTAAACATTAATATGAGCTACATGTCACGTCCGAGGTCGTGTCTTTAGGTGTCCATTGCCTCAGTTAAGGAACCAGAACCCTGTGTTCAGACTGGAGGAGAAACAGAAAACCACAGCTCTTTACTAATTCAGCGCCTTTTCTCCAAACCATGTGTGTGTGTGTGTGTGTGTGTGACAGCAAACTTGCTTTCCCCTTCATTCTCTGTGAAGATGTGTGTGTTTTTTTAAGTTGTCTTAAAAAAAAAAAAGATTCACACATCTCGTAATAATCCACTCTCATGTCCTCACACACTCTTGAGCTGAATGTCCTCATTACCTGGACCAAGAGTTTAAACTAAACCTGACAGCCTTTTAATTTGCAATAAAATGCATGACAGGAAATATATAAATGTTAAAGGATAGGTTAACTCCAATCGAAGTGGAACATGCCTAATTCTCTGATCCACCCAAAGCACGTTCTTCGTCCTCAGGGAAGAGGTGTGTTGAAGGGACCTCGGTAACCGTAACAGAGACTCAGAGCTCTGTTCAGGCATCTGCTCCTCATTCCTGCATTCAGCCTTTCCCACCCTGTAAAGCTAAACCCCAGCGCCTCCAGGACTCTACGGATCAGGAGGGAAAGATTACAGCCAAACCTGAATTCGTGAATTCAGTGACGTTTGTTTGTGACGGATCATTGTACAAAAACAACAACAACAAAAAAGTGTCCCAACCATAACTGTAACTTTTTTTTTTTTATAACTGTTCATGTGGACTGATTCATGCAAAGTGTATGTTACAGGAGGAAAGCCAGGCAGCCATGACTCACAGTTGCGTAAAAAAAAGGTTATCATCCCCATAGTCTTTTTTAAAGCATTTGGTTAAAGGAAAATCTTGCAGACAAAAAAAGAAAGAAATAGCCTAGACTTTTAGACTTTTTCTGGGGGGCGGGGGCATAAACATCCTAATTTAAGGGTGTGTGCTTTTTTGCGTGCAAAAAAACACTTAGGTAGGTTAGTTTTTAGACTTGTTTTCAGTCTGATCTTTGGAGGACAGTTTATGACATGTGGCAAAGTTATAACAGATGTAAAGAAGATTTGCCAAGCACTCAGTGTTAGAAGAAATGACTAGTAAGGAAGATTATAGCCGGTCTAAAGATCCATTTCAGAAGATTATAGGGACAAAGGAGATTAAACAAATATAACTTTGATTTTTCATCATTACGGTTATACATTAAGTTAACTGTTGTATTGAATGTGGTCATGAACCATTAGAAAACGTAATGCACTAAAGGGGTTCTATTTGTACTGGAAAACTTTTTGGTACAGAAACAATCAGTTGCAATTCCCCACATACTGTACATTTAAAACTTCTCTCAGAATGACTGAGATTTTCATTTTCTATGACTAGTCTACAGGAGTGCATAAATTAAAATTTCTCTGATCTTTTCATTTTTAAATATTTTTTCATTATATAAGAGTTATAAATTATATAAATTATACACATGACTTTTAGTAAATCAACAAATAAATAACAATAATAAATAAATATGGAAGTGTTCTGTGATAGTAATGTTGATGTAAATCATATTCCATGGCCAGATCTCCTCCAGTTCCAGACGTTGGGTTGAATAGATTCCAAGGTGGATTGAAGCAGTTCTGCAACCTCATAGTGGCCAAACACCTTACTAAGATATTTTATGAGGGGAGTTCAAGTCAAACTGGGACTTGTGGTGAAATTTCTGCAGTAAAACATTTGAATGGTGTAAATGTTTTAAGGAAGGCCTATGACGATCCCGGGCCGAGTCGTTCCAGTGATCATTCAACAAGTAGAGCAACTGATCCTTAAGAACCGACAGATAACCTGTTGCTAACTAGCAGAAGAGACGCATCTGTCTGTGAAAACTGTACACACAATCAACAAACAGCACTTGCACATTACAGGAACTTGGTATTAAAGCAGTTAATAGGAGGCCAGGGTTTCAGGCATGTAGGAGGAAGTCCGATTTCGGAGTACTGAAAAAAACTCAGTAAGGTTTTGGTGTTCTGAGAATCCAAATCTATGCAGTCAAATGTCCTGGTCTTGAACTCCCCTTGTATTTTGGTTTTCTTTTCTTGCAGTTGTCACATAGATGGACATAATGCATACCATAATATAATGAGATGTGATTTCTACATGGATTTCAGACATTCTGGAGCGTTCGCTTACTAACACCTTCAAATGGAGTCATCTAGTATGTATGTTAAATATCCTTTGAAAATATGAAGATTAAATGTGTGCAATAGTGAGACATTAGGACCTTCCTTATCACTTCTAAATAAATTGCATTAAGTTTAAACTAAAAACATCCAGGGTTATAGAAATAAACAGAAAAAAATATAGGTTGTAAATGTTCCCTTTCCTATAAATCAATTTGTCTGACTTACACAGGCACTTGGTGCACCCTGGGAAAGTATTCAGCATGACAGAGCGAGCTTTCTGAAAGACAGGAAGGTTCTTTTCTCAAACCTGTTTCAATCATCTTAAGCCCAGCCCAGCCAAGCCTGTAGGTGTTTACTCAGGCTAAACCGAGCTGCGCTGCAGATCAGCCAAACCCATGTGGCACAGAGCTGGAGGAACAGGTCGTGCTGACTCTTCAACAATAGCACTCGTTCAAAAACGTGCAACATCTCTTTATTTATATTGCTGGTGCATAAAGCAACAATGGATTTAGCGAGAGAAGGGACCATCAAAACATACCATCAGGTGCTAAAATTCAGTTACCTTACAATGTATTATTATAATTATAATAGTGGGATCTGTAACCAAGGCGCAATAAAAACCAGCAAACGAAAAAGTCTAGCTAAAAGTACTATGTTGCTTTACCTATAGAAAGACTTGCAGGAAGAATATTTCATTTGATCAAGTCGGAAGTGTGTAAACATTAATGTTCAATTGAAATCCATTATTCTGGGACTGTAAAACATTAGGCAAAATTAAAATGAGCTTGCCTCTGGGCTTTTTTTTTCTTCTTTCTTTCAAAAAAAGAAGTGTATGACATTTTACATAATTATAGTACGTCAAGAAAAATGAAATGATCAGGCAAGCAATTATACCGGAATTAGAACAGACATGTCAGCTACATTATTACAACTGGCACAGTGCAGAGAGGTTCAGAGAAAGCAGGGGGGACATTTTTCACAAACATTATGTTGCATTGAAGGGAACTGAAATGGTGGCTGTGACTGGTGGTTATTGGGACACCTCCAGGAGAAGGAAAGAAAAGCAAGTTAACACAGACAGAGGGAGGAAACACAGGCAAACCACTAGGTGGCAGGCAAGACACTTATACCAGAGCATAAAAAAAAAAAGAAAATCTTTAGATCATTTAATATTTCATTCGCATCCCTTGTCTCTCATACTACTTTTCTTTAACCCTTCTCTCTTGTTCTTTAAATTCAACAATATGATCTTATAAGACAGGTATTATATATTATATATATTATTCGATAAACAACAATTTTTCTATCCATATGTACCAGGAATCTATTTTATGCCACGTTGTTAACCTCAGTTCCAAATTGTTGTTGAACTGGTTGTTGATCTGAGGGATCTGGGTTCAAGCATTACCATCAGTCGGTTGCCACACCCCACACTACCCACCACTGGATGTAGCGCCGGTACCAAGCTCGGATAAAATGGGAGGGTTGCGTCAGGAAGGGTATCCGGGGTAAACCGTGTGCCAAGTTGTGTGCGAATCTGATGGTCCGCTGTGGCAACCCCTTGACGAGGAGCAGCCGAAAGAAAGTTCCACATTTTAGTCATATTTTAACATTCAACTGGTTGTCTGGTTTGCATTTATATGTGAAATCTGTGGGAAAAAAAATACCCTTGCTCTTTGTTGTTTTTTTCTCCACTGGACAGGATTTAAACAAGCCAAATAGACACCAACCAATGTGACCTCATATAGGAAGATACCCTCCCTCAGCTTTGCTGTTCTCTAGTGGGAGGTGGCTCAGGAGTCGCTCATTTCCATAACCAATGTAACGGTGCATTCAGAGTTAGATAAAAGAATAGTAAAATATGGGACCTTTAAAAAAAAAAAAATCCAAAAGATCAGTTTTATGTTTTAACAAGGAACATTCAAATGAGTCAGTAAAACCTATATGGTTTTTGGTAGCCCGTTATTTTCAGGTACTGTTATCATGTTCTGGTTTAAATGCCTCAGTCTCAAATGATTTCCAATACGCTTTAAGGTAGACGACCAAATAATAATACAGTGGGGCATACGCATATTAAGACAAGAGAGTGATTAAGTTCAGAGTGCCTGGGTAACACTCGCCATGCTCTTCCTGTCTGACAAAACTATCTGCCTAAATTCTGCCTGATTTTAAAACATCAATGCTTTCATTACATGATAACTAGCATGTGTTTCCCCCAAATTGCTGATCACATATGAAAGCGATTCATCATCCTGATGAAGCAAACTGTTCTTGTCCGGCCCCCTCCCTGCTTTTGTATCCTCTGTAATTATTTATAACTATACCATTTGTAAGTGTCACTTGCTTGCATGACACCCAGTCACATGGAACAGCTAAGAACCATGACACCACCTCGGATCCACAATAAACACATTGTGTAGGGTTTTTTCCTGCACATCTTTAAATAATGCGCTCCAGGCTTGCAGATAAGATCAATGCCTGAGACGAATCCAGTGTCTCTGGTTTCCTCCTTCTTTAGTTTTTTTTTGTTACCCCCCCCTCTGTCGAAGTGTTCCCTGACTCTAATTAGGTTAATAGAGGTGCAGCAGTAATTGGCAGGCACCGCCGTGTCATGTTAATGTTAATCGCTCAGTGGTCGTCTTCACGTGGGACGTCTGTTAGGTGGAAATTTACCTCAAAGTTACTGTAAGATTACTCCCTGCCCCGTGTCACACGTGTGTTATTCAGCGAGGCATGTGTGTGTGGTCATGTACATGTACATGCTCTTCGTGAGTACTGATGGATTGAGTTCCCTTTGAAGAAGCCAGGGTAGTCCATTTGTTTTTTTCTAGACGCTGAAGACAGTTGGGTTTGAGGACAAAATATTTCAGAATTTCAAAAGATTTTAGAATTTCAAACGCTAAGTAATCAAAACTATTGGAATGGTCGACTTGTTGCCCAGGTGTGCCCTGTTATAGATGAATCGTTTCAACAATAAATGCATATTTAACCAACGAAGACATCATTTGTTGTTAAAATGAGTAAACCAACATGAAGACCAGGAAGCTGTCTATGGAGGGAAAGCAAGCCATGTTAAAGCTGAGTAAAGGGGAAAGAAAAACTCAGAACCATTGCATAAGCATTGGGCAGAGCCAGTATAACAAATTGGAATGTTCTGGAAAACACTAGCGTACTAACAACCAGATATCAAAAAGTTCAGCCAAGGAAAATGACGCCAGTTAATAAATAAATAAATAAATAAATAAATAAATAAATAAAAATAAAAAAGTAAAAGCTGTGAGGGGAGAAAAAAAATAGTCAGTAGCATCACCAACAACCACAACAGGACAGGAGTGAAGGTATAACAATGCACTGATTTGAAGAAGACTTTTAGGTGGGTTGCAAATAACTCCTCCCCAAGTTTCTGTTTCATCCATTTTCCCATTTATGGATTAATAACCAGGGTTTAAGCAGAGTCAGCTTTTGACAAGATGGTGAGGACAGAGCTGCGTTTGAGGTTCAAAACCGCTCTTCAGAGAACCTATGGGTGACGTCACAGATGGTTTGTCTAGATCTTTTTATATCCAGTCTATGACTACCACAAGATGCAAACCCACTCATTAGTACTAAGAATCAGAAGCCCAGATGGGAATTTGCAAACATCAGAGAACAAAAGTTCTGGAACCAAGATGAACCTCTACCAAAGTGTGGAGAACGAAAGACTCTGCTCATGATCCAAAACAAGGTCATTGCTCAAGCATGGTGGAAGTGGAGTGTCATGGCTTTGGAGTTGCATTGCTGCTTCTGGAATGAGCTCAGTCATTTCTCCTGATGATGGTAGCAGCAGAACGAATTCAGACGTCTACAGAAACATTCTGTCTACTAGTTAACAGATTTAAGTTGATCTACCTGAGAGGAACTTTATCATGCTGCAAAACAATGACAATAAATCACACTGCCTGAAAAAGCATCAGAAGCAGAATGCAACAATTTGGGGGTATCAGTAGGTTATCGAGTTTCTGCAGCCAAATGATGACCGTTATTTACTTCAATTTATGTTAACTCCATCTGTTTCTATAATTTGCTTACCTCAACATCGGGTGGTCTAACATGGAGGTTGCCATGTAAGATGTTTCACACTTTAAACAAATTAATATCAGGAAATTAAAACTTCTGTTCTTCTTAAAACTTTTATATTCCATTGTATTCCGTATTATGTGTGTGAACATAATCTACCATTGACTTTGGATGAACAAGCTGAACCTCAATTAAATAATTGATTATTTGCTATTCCCTAATATTTAATGAATGGGAAAAAGATACAATGTAAGTTTCCTTTTTGTTGTTTACCTGTGTGTATGTGCATGTGTGTGTGTCGGAGCTCGAAGGTGAGCGTAGTTTGCTCTTCCGAGTAGGAGTGGCAAAGTGTGTGTGAGTGTGTGTGTTTTGCCAGAAGTAGGGACAGTAATGGACAGGCAACAGGCAATCCCTCAAGTAATATGAGCTCATACCATGCTGGTGGCCCAGGAGGATAGAGTTTCTGTCCAAGATCACAGGCTCTATTGTGCCTCAGTATGGACTCACTGAGCGTTTCTTCAACCACCATCAGGCTTCTTAACTATTCTAGCATCACGGAACTCATCCGGTCTCTCAGTTTTCACAAACAAGCCTCCCATCCTGCAGCCACTAAGCTCCAAAGCTAGTTATGTATGTCACTGTGGTTCTGTGAATCCCCAGGGGTTGCGAGAATCCCCTGAATATCTTCTTATGCATGTGCATTCGCAGACCTTCAGCAAAGCCATAAAATAATCGGTGAAGTAGTATTTGCAGTTAGTACCACGCCTAGCCCTACCTTCAGCCTTCTCTGGGTCAGTGCTACCGCTGAATGACGTTTCCCCATTACGTAACTCAAATGGCATCCAGTCTAATCACTGTACGAGTATGATGAGAATCTCCAGAATAATATACTGCATAGTGTCATGAGGAACCGTCCAAACTTGGGACTCAGTGGAAAGTGTTTGGCTTAGACCACAACACTCACCCAAATGAAAGGGGCAAGGTTAACTCTGAAGGACCGGAAGAAAGTGTAAGTTGACCCCCAGGTATCAGTCGAGGAGACTTTCTAGAGTGTAATCCCTTCGAGGACGATCAACTTCAATGGCAGATCTGCTAGCGGAGGAAGTTACCAACATGTGAATAGCTAAAAGGGAAAGTACAGTATGAGTCGGAGGACCTCCCAATAGAAATGTTCACTTTATAATCCAGGAAATCACAAACTTAATCTTGACATGCCACAGGTATCCATTGAGCGCAAAGAGAGCAGAGCAAAATTTTGGCATGCTACAAGCCATATTGGGGCAATAATGGGCCATAAAAAACTTCTTTATTGGCTAGTTGCTGAAGTTTGTGCAACAGTGGGCAAAGCAGTATTTGGGACAGAAAGGCATACAGTAGATGAGCAGTCATGGGCCTGTGCCTTTAGTCCCAGCAGACAATCTGCTGTGGAAAACTGCAGTCATTAAACCAGCGTCATATCCAGGATGGTGACTCACCCTGTTTAACCAGAAACATGGATGAGCCTGCCTGAGAAGCTTCCGTGCAAGCTAAAGAGTGCAACCATTGTGATGGTCTTTCCTGCTTAAACAATGGAACGGTCTTACCTGGCTCCTGGATATGTTAGCTACTATCACAGATATTGCTAAAAGTATTTTTATATTATTTTCGACGTATTACATTATACTATGATGGTGCCAACATTTTTGGCCACACCCCTTATTACTATTGGTTACTTAAAACCTCTTATTCTCACTCACTCATTGTCTATAATGGGATAAACTGGATACTCGAAGGAAACTCACCAAACACGAGGAGAACATGCAAACTCCATCCACAGGGCCCCGAGGTGGGAATCGACCCCGGAACATGGAGGTGCAAGGCGACAGTGCTAACCACTAAACCACCGTGTCGTCTACTTAGAACCAGTTATCTACTAATTTGAATTGGTTTCTATTCCTCCCCAAGTTTCTGATTACACCCTTCTATGTTGCTGCAGTTACAGTGTGTTCTTCTCACTTCTAGCATTCAGCTCTCAGATGTATAGTAAACGGACATCTAATGGGCATTCTTTAACTGTGACAGGTTTCAGAAATTGCTGCAAGACACATTATGGCTTTAAAATGTTACAGTTTTATGGCTCTGAAGGTTTTTGTGAAGTGAAATGTGTTCAGTTTAGTGTAGCTGTTTTTTAACATCCAGTCAGATGTGAGGCCTTTTTCTTGGTGCTGACATTTAGATCCTATAATACAGACTCAGGATATTTGTTACAAACTAACAACTGAAAACGGTCAGCTTCAACTGGAACCAAAAAAAAAAAAAAAAAAAAAAGCAAAGCTCTATGGAACCTAATTCCTTTTTTTCTAAAAACATAATCTGTTTTTCGATTCCAGTGCTTGCTACTAATCACTCAATGGTCTTGGTTTGATTCTAAATAGTTTTTCTGTGTTCATGTTTTCTTAGTCTACATTTTTCTCTTTCTCTGCATTGCACTAGAAATGGAGTCAGCTATCAAGACCGTGGTTTTGCAGTTTGTTAGCTCGGCCCGTGGGAAGGAGAGTCTCAACAAGGACAATTTCCAAAAGCTGGTCCAGCGTCAACTGGGGAACATCATGGCTGTAAGATGGTCTCTTGTGTTCACGATACAAATTGGAAGGCATACGATTGTAATTCCGATGTTAAATTGTGCAGCTCATAAACCAAATGCATACAGTGGCGTTGTGGCAGTGCTCGGGCTTAGATGTTCTGATCAATAACCCAGAGCCTTAACCGTCTGAGCCGCCATGGCACGTGTAGTCATTGTAAGTTCGTAAATAAACTATTCTGCAGCATGACTTACAAAAGTAAAAATATATTTAAAGACTTTTATTAACTATATTGAACAGAATTTGCAAACTACAGATGTACGCTGTGGTATATTCTGTGGCTTCAGGATAGAGAATGAAATTCCTGTAATTACAAACAGCTAATTGTTAACAGTTTGACCAACAAAAAAAAAAAAATGCCTGTGACCGTTTAGATTATTATTACAGATCTCGCCATTAAGAACGCGCGTTTCTTGAAAAGGGATCTCGCGCGGTTCCGCGGCAGCTCGCGGGAAGCTGTGAAAATGCCGTTCATTGCCTGTAGGGGGCAGTCGTGTTTCAATCTGAAGTATTGTGTGTCTACTGAAGCCAAAAATGTGTTCTCTCTCTCTTAGGCATCCATTGACAGGAAGCGACAGAGCTCATAAACGTGTCAAAGCTCAAACTTTAAATACTGATATGTATTTATTCTTCATTTTCTTCTCTCCTGTAATGATGATACTTCTTTGGCTGCGCTTTCTCCATTTAGTATTAGTATCGTTAGTAGTCGTAGTGAAAACTACCGCTGATTAACTATCTCTGCAGTAATTAAAACTGCATATGAGGTTTTCTACTTTTTTTTGTGTTTGTTTACACGTTGCCATTAGTATCAGCCAATCACTGTCTATATTAAGTCATGACACACTCTTTGTAAATATTATACTTAAAGCTCTGCTCAGCTATAAAAGTCCTGTAGATGATCCCTCTGAAGCTTCTCTGTGTCCTTTCAGACATATTGCTGATGCTCCTTAGCTATCCTAACTCTAATTCAGATAAGAAGAAATGGTATTTAGATGTTACTAATTAATTTCCTAACTTCTTTGACATAGGACACAGATAGCACATCGTCAATAAAGGAGATGATGCGAGGCCTGGACGAGAACCAGGATCAGAAGGTCAGCTTCCAGGAGTACCTGACCCTGGTCGGCTACTTGGCCAACTCACTGAGCGAAAGTAAAGCTAAAGGTCAGACCACCAACTAAGACCTTGACACTCAACAGCTGACCGACTTCGCCGTTGTGTACTCCAGTATACCTATATACCTGGCCAAGCAAGCTCACTGTGATGTGCCTAAATATTTTTATGCTTTTTTTTAACGCATACCAGTACTGAAATGTCTACAGTAATTAGTAATGCATCATCCTACTGGGGTTAAACATTATTCAGTGTTAAATATCCACCCGCTATATGTAAAAATGATGTACACTGCTCTCAAACATCACTCACATTCCTTTAAGAAATGCAGTATAGCTGGACTGAGCACTGATGCTACAATGACCGTAAATGTATTGTTTTGTACTTTTGAAGATATTGCATGGAAATAAAAAGGTCAAAAATCTCAATGTTTCTTTCTGCTTAATCAACTGTCTGAAATGTTATGCTTCTCCATGGAGAAGAGTACATTTATACAAGCGTTACTACATTTTAAATTCTTACCTGTGTTATGTAGACAAGAGGTGAGGAGAATAACCCATGGAGAGTGTGGACAGTCATGTACTGTAAATATCATGAATGCATCAGCCAACTAACTGTTGAAAAAAATGTTCCGGGGCTGAATCCCAAATGGTGTAGAATGGAAAGCTAGTGTGATATGAATGGTTTAGAATCCCTTGTTATACACACCAAGTAGTGCCCGTGATCAGGGGTTAGAGAGGATTTTGGGATTTTATTCTTCATGTTCGCTGTGAAACAAAGGAGAGCCATAAACCTGGCAGAAGCTTCGCTCACGTTAACTAACAGTAATGAAAGATCGAAGCAACACGGATAGTTCAACGGCAATTCGGAACGACTTAGAACAATTACTAAGAAGACGGTTGTTTTTTTATGATGTAATCAGATCCATTTTCTTGCTGTAAGTGATTTAGAGACTGGTTTTGAAAATGGGTTTTGGTAGGCAACTGCTCTGCCCTCGTTCTTTTTAGTGATGCACAGTATCGGACCGTACCTACATTCACCCATGACTGTACACTATAAAGTATAGAGCATACTGTACTTAAATTATAATATATACATTGTAAATTATGGAGAACTTGCAACAATATTGTTCTTTAAAAGCTTCACATTTTACATGACATACTGTATAGAGTTCCAAAAGCATATCAATAGTTAATTGCAGATGATGGTCACAAAACATTCACCTTACAGTTATGATGTTAATAGTCACAACAAGCAACTGAAACAACGGGTGGTGAAAAAAAAAAATTTCTCCCAGTGTTGCTACAGTATATTTGTTCATTAACACATGGAGACTGTACTTTGGCACATACCCAGACACATGCGCATGCACACACACATATGCACACACACAATGACACTTATTGTATTTCAACAGGCTATCCATCCATATCTGTTCTTACAACCTGATACCTTCAGCCATCACAAAAAAAAAAAGAAAGAAAATTAAAAAGCACTAATTAAACACTGCCTTATCCATGCAGTTTGTGTTTCTTGTGGTTGTGGTTTTATATCTTGATGGGATTCAAATGTCCCTACAAAGGATAGGACTATTTGAGAGATGTGATCTTGTGTGGAGATTTGACTGATACCCATATGAGTAAAAGGGTACTGTAGGTGGTGCATTTTATGAACATGACCCCTGTTCAGCGAACATCAATTTATTCTGAAAGAGAGAGCGAGAGAGAGAGAGAGATCTGCCATTAAAATCTAGGTTTAATTAATAACATTTAATAGTAGATCATTTTCCTAATAATAAAATACTTATGTTTTGGAATCCAGTTTTTTATTTGGTTAGATGCCATGTGAATAAAACCTCAGTAACCAAACGGACGAATTCCATATAAATTATTAAACACAAATGTAAACCTTGTCTTTACTGTTTTTGTAGGTTGAAAAGTGATGTCTGTGATTAAACCATCGATTACAGCACTTAATCATTTAGATCAGCATGCTGCACTATCACCAGCTTAAAAATTTAATGTGACAAGTGCTGGAATGTATAACTACACCTTAGCGGCCCTGATGTAAGCGACGTGTTCCCTTTCCATATAAGGAACGATCTATTTACAGCAGTAGTAGTGATGGAAAATCAAGACGAGCTTGAGTTCTGAGCCTCATGTTTTAATGATGTGTTTTTGGTCTTTAGAGGCCGAGAACATGCGATAGATGAATGAGTGTAAACAGAGAGGGAGGAGAGAACAGTGACAGGTGGGCAGAGGTATTGAAAGGATGGAGAGAAGGTGATGGAGGAGGAGGGGAAGAAGTGGATGAGAGGAGGGCAGGACGAGTATATAAGACACGGTCCGCCTCTGCTTCTCTTACACAGCCGCGAGCTTCTGTTTTTTCCTTCGGCAAAAGTAAAGGCAGCACTCTGACACTCAGGTAAATGGATGAATGGATAGATGGATGGATGCATGCATGACATAGGCTGAACAAAATGGCACTGTCAATACACATATATGTATATATAACTACATGTGATTGAAGTTCTATATTTAATGTAAGGAAGTCAGAAGACAGAATATTTAAGGACTGGCAATTAATGCATTATATGGAACTACTGCACATGTGATTACAGTGATTGCCTGATCTGCTTTGTGACAAACTGAAATAATGTTATATTTTTTACCGTTTATGATGATTTGATACAATTAATTAATAATGAAATTAATAAATTGTGTGTGTGTGTGTTAGAGACAGGCAGAGAGAGAGAGAGAGAGAGAGAGAGAGAGAGAGTGAGAGAGCTTTCTTATCTGACCCCAGTGCAGTGGAGCTTAAACTGAGTTCATCTTACAGTCAGCCGGGTAGTTTCCTCTACTGCTTTCTAGGTTCAGAGTGTGTTTTCTCAGTTTAGGATTTCATTCTTATCAGCAGACTCACATTTCACTTATCTAGTTAAAGTCCTCTTCCAGCACCATCAGCCATAGTGCTGCAAAATTAAAGACATTTTGACCCGTTTCAATAATTAGTAGAGCCAAAAAAATAAATAAAATAAAAGAAATAAATAAATAAAAGGGTTTACTTTCTTGGACAGAATGTCTACCCTGAACTCGGAGAACGCCACCACCCTGGAGAACGCCATGCAGTTGATGATCCAGACCTTTCACAAGTACTCTGGTAATGAAGGGGACAAATACACACTCAGCAAAAGTGAGCTCAAAGATATGCTTACGCAGGAGCTAGGAAACTATCTGGGGGTAAGAAGATGAATCGCCTCTATATCCTTGTTTATTGCGTACTGTAGGTGACACATACCTTGTTCTCATACCTCATCTTTCACATGAACAGAACGCACAAGACAAGGATGCTGTGGAGAAGGTGATGGGTGACCTGGACTCAAATAACGATGGCGAGGTGGACTTTACAGAGTTCGTCATCCTTGTCGGCGCACTCACCGTGGCCTGCAACGACTTCTTCCAGGAGTACAATACAGAGAAAGGTGCTAAGAAAGAGTAGATGCTGTGTCATTTCATATATTTGCGCTAAAGCTAACAAATGACCACTGAATGTTAATGAGGAGAAAAGTTGGAAGATGTGGATAAAAGATCTCTTATCTATATCAATCTACGCACACCGATATAATCAATGTATAATTCTATATAAATTGGGCCACAGAACACATTTGTTATGGTCATATCGAAGTAAAATATAAAATATGAGGGACTTCATTGAAGGTCATTGTTGAATATGTGTATATTGTCACATCTTTGTTCCTTTTATTTTTATTAAAATCCTTTTCTGCTTCTGTTCACTGTCGAACCACGATAAAGATCACATTTTAAAAAGCATGATTATACACTGTGATTTTTGACCTGTGTGACAAGCTTAGGAATAAAACAGCAAGATTTGGAAGCTACAGTTTTAATATCTTACTTCATCACAGGATAATAAACAAGTGGAAGCCTCTTGTTTAAAAAACGTGCAGTTCCTCGAATGTCCACTGGGTGCTGGCTACAAAAAAATTGTCAATCCTAATAAAATTACACTAAGCCATGAATTTGCACATAACTAGGAGCTAACCGCTAACTGTCTTCTACTGTATGCATCACTTCAGCTAACCAGCTAAATGTAGGAGTTCACAAGGGACAACGTGTAGGGTATGTACAACAGAGTTCAATCAAATGCAAAGTAATGTTACCTCATAAAATAACATTAGCCACCGTAGCATTTTAGCTAAGCTAAAGCTAAGCTGGCTAGTTTGTGGTAACTGAGGTAAATAACAGCCAAAAATGCAACAGCCAGGTGGAGTTAGTCAGAAAACCTACAGGTGATATCACAGGTTTGTCTTGTTCTTTATATAAAGTCTATAATAGGTGTTAGGCCACTGTACAATACTTACATAAATGTTTATACTGGAGAATATATAGTAGTGATTTAATACCAGGTAAACAAGGTACTAGTTAGTGCTTAGTACTTGATAAAGCCCAAAAACTGAGCAACATTTCTGCTAGCCTACTAGCTAACATGTTTAACCAAAATGGCATTAGGAGTTGTAATTATTGTAAGAACCAGGCACATTTCCCCATCTATGATATATAATTTGTCACAGAGATAAGCTTTTCCAGGCATATTGAAAACTAGAAACTTGGTTAGAGCCATTACTTTGTAAAGACAGTTCTTAAGTTCTAAAACTGTAAACTTACTTGTAGAAATACACTAGTAGTCAAAGGTATTTGGCCAAACCTGCAATGACAATGAATTGTTTTCAAATATATATACTTCAGTATGGAGTTGGTCACCCTTTTTCAGCTATAGCAGCTTCCACTCTTCTCGGAAGGCTGTCCACAAGATTTTGGAGTGTTTCTGTGGGAATTCAGGCCCATTCATTCTTTAGAGCATTTACAGTATAAGGTCAGGCACTGATGTTGGATGAGAAGACCTGGCTCGCAATCTCCGTTCCATTTCATCCCAAAGATGCTCGATGGGGTTGAGGTCATGGTCCTGTGTGGGCCAGTCAAGTTCTTCCACACTGAACTTATCGAACCATTTCTTCATAGTCCTTGCTTTGTGCCCTGCGGCACAGTCATGTTGGAACAAAAAAAGGGCCTGTTGGAAATGGCATTGTCCAAGATGTCTTGGTATGTTAAAGAATTAAGATTGACCTTCACTAGGGATAAGGGGCCTATTTGAAACATCTGAATTCAATAATTAACCAGTTTGGCCAAATACTTTTGTCCATTTAGTGTAGCACGACATTAGTCAAAGTCGTTAAAATACCTAATACTGAAACGGCATCTGTTATGGATCAACACATACAGTAATGCAACTGAGTTACGCAACTGAAACTCGACACACTGGCCTGAGCAGCTGTTTCACAGCTTCTTTTGTATGCAGGAAACACAAGGTCTTTTCTATACTCCTATATACTCTAATAATATAAGAAATTTATAAAGCTTTTAAGTAGACACACTTATTCATAAATCAAACACATTTAAAGTACTGAACCTCTAGCGTTTATTTAACAAGTTAAGATAAAGTGATGGGTCAGGCAGAGAAATAAACTTGTGAGTCTGGTGAGGGAGAGAGAGAGTGTGTGTTTGTGTGTGTGTGTGTGTGTGTGTGTGTGTGTGTGTGTGTGTTGGATGGATGGGTGTTTAAAGTGTGCATAGAGGTGAATTGTTATTTGCCAGCATAACACATCTTTTGGCAAGTATTTTTGTTAATGTAGATAAAATAGAAAATATAATACAATTCATTTCATCCTGTAGTCATTTTAAGATTACTTTAGTTGGACTGGAAACATGGTATCCATTAGGTGATGATGTCATATATGGAGGAAGATGTGAGGACAGTAATGAATCACGTAAATGGTAGGCAGGAACACACAAGTGGATTTGTTCTGAAAATATTGTCAGATATGTATTTTTAAATAATAATAATAATAATAATAATAATCTATAAGTAAGACCAAGCTTAGAAAATACTGAAAAATAATTACAATTATTACTGTGAAAAAACGCTCTGATCAAGAGTCTTGCCATGACCGAATCCTAATTGTACTTCACAGGCAAGTGAATTCTTAAAATTCATATATATCGTGTTTATAACGAGTATAACGATACTAAGATATCTCTCTAAGGTAATTGTTAAGGCAGGGGATCAAATGGGGGGGGGGGGGGTGATGGGGGTCAAAGCAATGAGATAAATACAGTTGAATGAAGAGGATAGCAGGAGTGTATTGTTACCCACCACCGCAAAACATTTATAATATACAGTAATGTGTGTGCTTCACTATTCATTCATAGCAAATGGCACCACACATTACAGCTGCACAAGGAATCAAAATCTGTAAAAGGTGAAAATACTGGAGAGAAGGACAGTAAAAGAGGAAAATAAATCTGAACTGAATATGCATATCACAGCTGCAATGGATCTGGCTTTTTTTTTTTTTTTTATCTAATTTCTTTAGCTATTCAGTCTTTTTTCTTATTTGTAGATGTCCTCCTCTTGGTGTGGTGTTCATTGTCCAGGACTGATTTCCCAGGTCAATTCAGCACTCGTTCATTTTTCTTTCCTACCACAGCTTTATATCTAGAGTATACACAGCTCAATCTGCTCGTCATTCATCGCTAAGCGCTTCTCCACCCGTCATTGTGTATCGTCATGAGTGTTACACCTTAAAACACATTTTTAATACGGCAATACACTATTGCCTCAATGCCTGAAATAACCATTCACTTGTGTTCTCGCACAGTAACAATAGCACATAGACCCATCTCCACGACAGTAATTAGCAGTCACTAGTGTCTCAAGGAAGCCATACGCTCGCTAGCTGTCACACGGTGGAGCTCGTGGGTGAAGATGGCTCAATCTAGCAGGCTGCTTGCAGAGAATAACATTGGTTTCGCTGGCAGAGTGAAGTGTGCTCTCTCTCCCTGATTGGCTTGCTTAGTACTCAAAAGAGAGGAGGGAGGGTATTAGATGAGAGGTGCTTCGCAATTTTTGTAGAAAAAAAAATTGCTGTGTGGTTATTGATTGTGTTTAGATATTCCAAAAAAGGGTCTCGATATAAACCTACAGGATTATGGCTGAAGAGCAGTCTAGAGTCAGACACAAACCCATCTCAGTTCCCCTCTGAGCCCTCCCTCCTCTCTCCTCACTCCATCCTGTGACGTGTGGTGTCTGATCGGTCAGCCAGGCGTGTTCATGACAGTCTTGGACGAGTTCTGAAAGAGAGGCTGCAGGAACATCCCCACTGTGCCAAAGACGCACACAAAGACGAAGATCCAGAGAAAGAGGCGATCGATAACCATGGCAACATATTTCCAGTCCTCGCTCACCTGTGAACAAGATAGCAAGAGCAAAGTGATTAGAGATGGAATGGGTTTGGAAAGCATGGAGAGGTCTAATGGAAAGCAAAAAAGGTGATGAAACATAAGGAGGGGAGGACAAAAATGAAAAGAAAAAAAAAAAAGAAAGGCGAGAGGGTGTAGAGTCACGGATGTGTTGGAGAGGTAAAATAAAATGAAATGAGGAAGAGAGTAGGGTGCCTGAATAAACATTGATGGGGGAATGTGTTAGTGTGAGACAGAGACAAACAGAAGGAAAAAGGAACAAGAGAGAGATCAGGGTCAGGGCAAGGGTTACAATGTGCAGGCACTTCATTCCACCACACTCTGATGAGGTGGCACACAGTCGTAATTCGGAGAAAGTTGGTTTGGAAATCACTAATTATGTGCATGAAGAGGTGCGTAGGTTGACATGATAAACAGAATAACTGCACTCTCACTGTATCCAAACTCACACGCCACTTTAATAGGAAGATCTGTACACTTGCTTATTTATGCAATAATCTAAATCACCAGCGGCAAGAATGGCTGGTTTTGGTATTTCAAAAACTGCTGATCTCCTGGGATTTTTACACACAACAATCACTACGCATAAAGGTTTGAGTAGAAATTACACCTTTTTACTTACAGTAACTAACCACCTATCACAACCATGAGCAGAAAAGCATCTAAAAATGCACAACACATTAAACATTTGGGTAGAATGGCTTACAGCATTCTTGTTATTTGAAAACAAGAAAAAACATTGCTTTTCTCCCCCGAAATTTTTAACTGTCATGCCGTTTTCACTGTTGCCACAGAGTCCTTTTCTTGAGTGACATTATTCCACAAATATGAAGGTGTACAGATGTTACTATTAAAGCAGCCTGTAAGTGTATATAACACATCCATAACATCAATTTCTAACAAAAAAAAATCACTTTATTTTATATTCTGGCATAAATGTATGTTGTAGGCCCAAAGTCTAACCGATTACATGACAATTCTATTAAGTCAGTGTATAAATAAAAGGAAAACACATGCAGTTTAATGCAATCCTTGTACCCTGATACACACGACTGTTAAAAACATCTGTGCTTCTCAGCACTATGAAGAAAAAATTATATAAATGCAAATGCAGTACAATAAAAGGTAAAGTAATTTAAACATTAATATTTGCCTATTTTAAATTCGTCTATTAATTTTATATTATTTCTATTACACTTGGGCATACGTCTGGAAGCTGTTCAAAACTTGTACAGAGTAAGCCATATCATTAAAACCACCTGTCTAATATTGTACTTTGATGCCAAAGCAGCTCTGACTCATCAAGTCATGGACTCCATAAGACCTCAGAAGGTGTGTTGCTGTATCTCGCATCAAGTGGTTAGTAGCAGATCCTTTAAGCCTTCAGGTTGCAAGGTGAGGCTCCTATGGATTACACTTGTTTGTATAGCACTTGCATGATCAGAACGAGATCTGAAGAATATGGAGTCAATGTCTTGAACTCCACTGCCATTAGCAAATACCTTTGCTATAAAGGGGTGTAACTTGATCTCCAATAATCATGTGGTATGTGATAAAGTAACATCCATTTGAATATGAAGTATGAAAATGTTTCCCAGCCCAACACTGGCCAGAGTATAACACTGCCTCTGTCAAGTTGCCTTCTTCCCATTAGTGCATCCTGATGGCATCTTTTCCCCAGGTAAGGGATGCACATACACCTGGCCATCTATTGTTGCCGGTTCACTGATTGCCCTTTCTTGGACTATTTTTGGTACTTCCTAACAACTGCCTACTGGGAACACCCAGGAACAACTGTCATTTTAGAGATGCACTGATCCAGTTGAGTAGCTACCACAATTTGGCCTTACATTTGCTTGCATTCCTTAGTGAACATGTCGATTTAAAGTGTACCGTCTCTGCTGTCTACACCGATTGGCAAAAACATTCAAAACATTAACATTAAAACCTTCTAGGGTTTGGGGACACTCTTGTGCCACAGACGTGGTCCCTGGCCCATTGGGGCATGGTTCCGCAAGAATTCTGGGGGTGTGCTGTGTGGCTTGGCTTTTTTTATATCAATTTGGCGTTTCTGTGGGGTTGGGCCGGACAGTCTGGCCTTTAGTCCCAGCAGACATGGGTAAGCATTGGGTGCCCATGATCCTCTCACCAATTTATTGGTGTATAGTTGGTGATCAGTGTTGTTCAGTTTATCACTGATCAGTGGTCACAATTTTATGGCTGATCAGTGTATGTTGAAATGACAATAAAACCACTTGACTTGACTTTCTTGGTTTTCCTGCCTCCAGGACAGCAACTTTAAGAAGTGACTATTCACTTAGTGTTTAATATATTAAACCCCGTGTCAGGTGGCACCGTAACAAAATAATTAATGTTACTTCCTTTATGTATAAGTGGTTTTAATCTTATGGCTGATTAGTGTATTGTATATTATTAAACATTTGAACATTATGAACATTTTCATATCAATTAATCCTAGAAGGAAGCTGATCTCTTTTTACAGTATGAGATCTATAGAGCTGCCCCATATAGATAAAAGATCATATTGCCATTACTATACAGCCTACTACTACAATATGCAAACATAAATTGCAGTGAACGTTTTATTAGTTATTAACATACATAATGTATGTAAATGTAATACACACACACACACACACACACACACACACACACACACACACACACACACACACACACACACACACACAGTACAGACCAAAAGTTTAGACACACCTTCTCATTCAAAGAGGTTGAATTTGTATTATGGCAAGAAAAAAGCAGCTAAGTGAAGAAAAAAAACTACTTAAATTACTTTAAGAAAAATTGGGAAAACTTTGAAAGTGTCCCCAAGTGCAGTCACAAAAACCATCAAGCGCTACAAAGAAACTGGCTCACATGCGGACCGCCCCAGGAAAGGAAGACCGAGAGTCGCCTCTGCTGCGGAGGATAAGTTCATCCGAGTCACCAGCCTCAGAAATCGCAGGTTAACAGCAGCTCAGATCAGAGAGCAGGTCAATGCCACACAGAGTTCTAGCAGCAGACGAATCTCTAGAACAACTGTTAAGAGGAGACTGTATGAATCAGGCATTCATGGAAAAATATCTGCTAGGAAACCACTGCTAAGGACAGGCAACAAGCAGAAGAGACTTGTTTGGGCTAAAGAACACAAAGAACACAATAAAGAAAACCCTTTGAATGAGAAGGTGTGTCCAAACTTTTGGTTCTTTAGTGTATATATATATATATATAAAAGACTAAATTCATACATTTATAAAGGACTACTATTAAATGTGTAGATATATAAAGAAAAAAAAGCCTGTTTTAAGGAAGTTGCCAATGAATTGTGTTACTGTGTGCATTAAGATGATAAAATGATCATATGATGAAGACGTTGTAAATTTTTTATTTTTGTGAAAATTGTTAAACAGTGACGAGATTGAGAGTTAAATTTGTCTCACTGCCCTGTCACTGTCGTGTACTTGTCCAAAATCTATAAGAGTCACTGGTATTGCAAAGTCATCTCTTTCTCTAATGGAGGCTTCTTCCAATGGAAGTTACTGTGACAGGAATAAGGTAGACGGACAAGTGCATTTTCTACCAGAGCACTTTGGAAGGTCAGAACACACGGACACTTATCTTTACAATGATCTTATAGATCAAAAGGAGAGAAGTTTACTCTCCCTCTGCATTAGAGTACTACATACAAATAGTGTTCTATTCAGCAATACAGCAATAGTACGTTATTACTCCAGATATACCAGAGAGATGTACAGTAAGTCCACAATTAGAGGAGCTGTAGCTCTTTCATAGTGACGTTTATATAACAGAACAATCTCACAAGTTATAAAATACATGTACATATCCCCCTAATAGGCTTCAGATGGTGGTTCCCTCAAGCAACTATGTGCAAAGGAACACCAGACGAATCTGTTAGTTTTAATCAATTAGTAAGAACAGAAATAACAAAGAAAAGCAAAATTTTCCAATGATATGAAACGGTCATGACTCACACTGCGATCATCATCTTCACACTTCATGTGGTTGGCTATGAAGCGCACTCCCTCAACAGCTTCTTCGAAACCTGGGCATGCCTGGCTCAAAAGACCCTGAGAAAGAGCAGCAGAAGACTGCTGCTTTGCCCGTGGCACGGCTGAGGTGCCCTCGCGTCCTCCGTCCCTCAGACCATTCAGTCCTTCCACGGAATCTCCGCCACCGTCTCCTACATCTCCTCCGAACTGCTTGACCGAGGCCCGATTGACGTAACACGTGCACGCTTCACTGCTCTCCTGACCAGGGACGGCAAGTTTCTCATTGGCACGACGCCGTTGCCGTAGCTTTTGGCGCTCGCTGCTGTTCCTGGGCTGTCGCATAAAGAGTAGGGCAGGAAGCTTATCAAGGAAGACAACCCTAACCCATGGGGGCATGGTGTGGGTAGTGGGTGAACGATGGTGCACGTTGAGCACGCACACACTGGTGACAATTGAGAAAGTGACAAGTACCATGGTGAACATCAGGTACTTGCCTACAAGTGGCACATCCAGAGATGTAGGTGGAACAATCTTGGAGATTAGCAGCAGAAAGACAGTGAGTGCTAACAGCACAGATATGCACAGCGTCATCTTCTCACCACAGTCCGATGGCAAGTAGAACACCAGAATAGCCAGTGATGTGATCAGCACACATGGGATTATCAGATTGATTGTGTAGAAGAGTGGCTTACGGCGGATGATGAAATCATACGTGATGGCGACGTAGGCTGGGTCTGATGGGTTCTCATTGCGACGCCCAGGCAGCGCAATGATGTCCCATTCACCACTCGGGGTGAAGTCATCCATGCTGGCCACATCGGACCGCAACACCAAGTCTACCTCTGTGCGGTCATACGTCCATGAGCGAAAACTTAACGTGCAATTCTGCTGGTCAAATGGGAAGTGTTTCACCTCTATCTTGCAGGCACTCTTGTAGATTGCTGGTGGAAGCCAGAAAACACTGCCGTCATATGAAACTACAGCGTTGGAATAGAAGGACACTTCATACATCCCATCAGCACTGGAAGAGAACAAGGACAGAAAAGACAGAACTAGAATGAAGATTTAAATTCAGTATGTGCTAGCCTTGGGTCAGTGTATTGTTATGTTAAGGAATTCGGTAATTATCACATTATAAGGTTATGCTATGCAAGGACAAGCACTGGAGTCACACAAATACACTCTTTCAAGATATAGCAAAAAAAAAAAATCAAATGTCAAAATGTACTTGAATCAAAATGTCAAATAATATACCTCTAAATTGTAGGATGAATTGTAAACTGTGAAGCCTGGCTCTAAATTATGGCCATTCCAAGTTATTTGGATGTGCACTTGTGTTAGAATTGTTTGTACTGATTTGGATAAACAGTAGTGAAAATGAGAAAGTGTAAACTGGTTAATAGTGACTGAATGTAAATTGTAGGTATTAACAAATACTACGTGGTTGACTAAAGTTCAGAAGGACAAGACACTCACTTGTTGTAAAGGACGACATCTGGCAGCCAGATGTGCTTGGAGGGAAGGCGGACCTTCTTCATGCCGTCAAACTTATCTGGGTCCCATGTGAGGCGGTAATCCTGCCACTCCTGGGCCAAAACAATTAAAATCCACTATCATTCACTTACATTCAAATAAGTGACAGATACTTTTAGAAAATAAAGTTCTGAAAGCCTTTATACAATTGAAAGTAAGAATTACTCATCTGCTCATGCACCAAGTTACAGTAAATGTCTAATGCTGTACCATGTAGAGCATCCTGACAAGCTACACTACCTCTAAATGCCATACATCAGATGCTTGGGCTCTGGCAGGAAGGTCATTAAGAGATAGTGAATACCGCTCAACGCATCATTGATACCCAACTAAGCCTCCCATGAGGATATTTATCCCAAACCCTACCTACAGAGGGTGGGAGGCATCATCAAGGCATTATCATCTTTCACCCCAACAATGGACTGTTCACTCCTAAGAAGAGCTTCTTAATCTTAGCTGTTTAACCTCTCAGAATAAGTTGGAACCTCTTTCCCCAAAACTCCAAACTATTCAGTTCACAGTGACTAACCGTATACTGTACAATTTTGCACTCAAGTCTCAGTTCTACTATTTGTGTCGTTGGATTCCACTGGATTCATATTTACTTATATACCACTTCAATGCCTTTATATGCCATTTGAAGCCATTCTAACTGTTTGCCAGTTTGTACTTGACTATCCTATCTCATTTGTCTTTTTCTTGCACTACATTACTCAGTGCTACTGAGTAGTGCTAGTTGCACTTCTGGCATGTAGATATGGTCAAGATGAGCTGCTTAAGTTCAAACCGAGTATCAAAATAGGGAAGAAATGTGATTTGGATGACTTTGAAAGCTCATTTAAGTGAGAGCGGTGGTTGCTACAGTACCAGACGGGTTATAGTCTTGAGTATTTCAGGAACTGCTGATTTTCTTGCACAACCGTCTCTCAGAATGGTAGGGTCAGCATTTGGCATAAACAACATGAAATCATGGATCCATCCTTCATTCAGGGAGGTTATGGTAGCATAAAGGTATAGGGTGTATTTTCGTGACACACCTTGTTCCCCTAAGTACCAGCTGACTGTTGTTTAAATGCCACAGCCTGCCTGAGCATTGTTGCTGACTATGTCTATCCTTCTATGTCCAGCAGGATAACACAAAGCTAAAATCATGTTAAACTGTTTTCTTGATAGTCACCAGAACTCAATGCATTAGCGCACCTTCGGGATGTGGTGGAATGGGAGATTCGCATCATAAATGTGCAGCTGAGAAATCTGTGTGATGCTATCATGTCAGTATGGACCTGAATCGCTAAGGGATAGTTCCAGCACGTTGTTGAATCTCTGCCATGAATAATTAAGGCACTTCTGAAGGCAAAAGGGGGGCCAACTTGGTACTAGCAAGGTGTACCTTATGAAGTAGCGTGTAGTAGGAGTGTAATCGAATTAGCCGGTAGTGTAATATAATCTAATCTCAGTATTACCAGTATTGCTTATCTTAGGCAGTGATGATGGAAATTCATTGATTAGAGCGCTGGAGGAATCACATGCTACTACAACCTTTGATAGATACCCTAAATGAGAAAATTTGAAGCCATAACTTAAAAGCTGTCATCTTTACACCCACCCGTGTACAGCTTGTAAGGATTAATGAATGTCTAGCAATAATGATGGTCATTCAGCATATATCCTGTTCGGCATTGATTAGAAAAGAGCCATTAAAATAATTACATTTTAGCTTTCACACCCACACACAGAGCTGACCATCATTACCATGAAAGCAGTGCAGCAGTGTTTTATTGACAGCAGCCGACACTCCTGCCAAGCCAGATGTTTCACCATGAAGGAAATGATCAAACAGTTCAGCTCTGAGTATTATGTATGCGTCTGTATAAATGGTCTGAGCAAATAGCTGGCATTGCCCACCACAGCTCAGGTGCTCCTGACCCTCAGTTCATTTATGCATGCATGTGTGTTGATGTCTAAGTGTGTATGTTTGTGAACATGAAGAATGAAGTGTGGTACTGTAGAGGTGGAGGAAAGGGATGTGTTTGTACGTAGAGACTGACCTGAGTGAGCCAGACGTTAGTGGTCATTATCTGTTCTCTCTCATGCTGTTAACACACAGACATGTAAAGCTTGTCAATAAAACAGCAGTGAAATTAAAATGTCAATCCACATAATTAAAAGAATTACATTACTTATTTATAATGAGTGTAATATGACAATACCAAAAAATGCATTAAAGCAACATAAGATGAAACATGAACAAAATCCATTGTATTATTGACTATGTAGTAGTTTGTAGCCTAGAATCAGTACGGCAACATTCTAAAATATCAATTCATTCATGTTCAGGACTAACCAAACCCCTAGAGATGCATTTCAGAGCATTAGTGTTAATCCTGCAGCCTAGGTAACACACTTTGTGATTTACAGTGCACTAAAGGCACAGAGCATGCAACAGTCAATGCAATTAGCAGACAATTTTCAGAGAATGTTATAGTAAAAGTGCCAGTGAGAATCAAAGCCAGCTCAGTTGTAGCGTTCTGTTACACACCGGTGTGATTGTAGAACCTTTATCATGATTACACAATACAATTAACATTTTTTTAAATTAATTTGTTAATTAGTTAGTAACAATGATGGCATAGCTCAGGTACCCAAGGAAACTGAATATAATGCATTTCATTACCCGAACATACACTCATCCTATACTGGGAACAAATCCACATTCATCCAACCTTCCAATTACAGTGAAACCTCGGCATGCAAACTTACCATTGGCCTTAAGATTTTTTGCCTTAAGAACTGCAATTTTGCAAGAAATTTGCCTCTGCATGGGAAGCATTTTTGGCATAAGAGCGACCGGACCGACCCAAACCAAGCGCCGGCTATGTAAGTTGCACGTACGTCCAGGAGCTGTTCAAAACTTTTTTCACATTAGTGGAGGGCCAAGCGAAGCAAGTTTGCAAGATTTAGTGAGGACATGGATCCCAAAAATGTGAGCAAGCACGGTAGCAAGAAGAAAATGGAGCCACTTTCAGTTTCGTTTTTAAAGCAGCCAATGCCAAAAGGAATCGTAAATTAAGGTGTGGATTAATGTTTATTTATTTCATATTTTACTTCATTTACAAAGTTTTTTCTAGATGATTGTTTTTACATGTGTTTTCATATGACAATTGGTAATTTTTTGGGAGGATGGGTAGCATGCTGAAATGAGTTTGTAATGATTATTTGAGCTACTCTGTACTTCTTAGACGCTCAAACCACTCAGTCCATTATTCTCAGGCATGTCTTATCTACAGACATAACTATCCCTCACTCAGTGTTTTTCATTTGTCACACCATTCTGTGAAAACTGCTGTGTGTCAAATTCTTGAGAAATCAGCAGTTTATGACATATTTAATCCAATTCTTCTGGTAACAACATCCATGCCAAGATCAAAGTCAAAGAGATCACTCCCAACCTCCCTTCTAATGTTTCAAGTACATATTAACTGAACCTCTTGACCTTTTTCTGCATTATTATTATTATTTTTTTTTGCATTTCACTGAGGCCACCTGATTGGCAGATTTAGATAACTGTCTAAATGTACAGATGTACAGTTGTTTCTAATAAAGTGGCAGGTAATGCAGATGCAGTGGTCACCCAAACATCTAAAATGGATTAGTTTGGGCAGCTTTGACATTTCCACCTGACAACGGTCACACCATGCGTTCTCCATGTGTTATTGGTATGACGGAAGAAAAATATTCAGTTCTGTCAGTTCACATGGCTCATTCTACTTGCTTGGTTTAGGACTGGTAGCTTTAAGTGAAAGCTACCATAAGACACAATAGAAATCCATAACTGTTCCATCAGCTCTTTCAGACTATTTTCAACTGTGAAAATGTGATGAATTCTAATATTTCAGTGGCTGTCTCAGACATGCGAACATAATTGCTGGAAGATGTGTGTAATTTCTTGGTCCACCTGCCATGTAATGGCTCCACTGGAGCAGGGACTGGGAAGAATGGTTTCTAGGGATTTTGATTTGCATGTGCAGCAAATTGTGTTGAAATAGGAAAAAACAAGCAATGCTAATTTTGCTTGAAGAATGTTTAGTAATTTAACCGTATCCGAAACAGTGTTTTCTATGTTTAAATTATTTCTGTCTATTGTTCATTTAACTAACTATCAATCTCTGCTAAAGCATAGGAATTGCTTAGCCATACTGTAGATTCAGCCATCAACATCAAGCTTTTCAGTGAAAGCTAAAATTACTTGTCAAAAATGAAAAAAAAAAATTGTTATTTATATTAAACTGTTGTTTGACATATTACTAACTTTAAATAGGTTAATTTTTTATTTACCCAAATACTACCTGTATAATAAAAAAAACAGAGTATGTCATATTAATATATATTACTTTGTTTTTTTTTTTAAATGTTCTATCACTCTCTAATCTGGTTCTCATCTCATTCCATACATCCTGGAGCCTGTCCCAGGAGTCTTACAGTAGGGCACAAAACTTGGGTACACCTTGGACGAGGTGCCAATCCATCACAGAGCACTCACACATACACACTCACATGCTATGGGCAATTTGGGTCTAATGCCAAATAGTCCAATCTGCCTGTCTTTGGACTGTGGGAGGAAACTGGAGCACCCAGAGGAAACCCAACAAGCACACAGAGAACATGCAGACCTCCTGCACACAAAGATGGGAATCGAACCTGGCCGGGAATTGATCCCAGGCTCTGGAGGTGCAAGGTGACAGTGCTAACCACTAAGCCACCATGCCAACTAATCTGATTCTATAAGGCTGTTTATAGAACTTTTTAATTAATTCATAAATCTCACTAGCTTCATAAAGACAAATTTTTTGTCTAAATTTAATGAAAAGTTGAGTTTTAAATACGAGGTACCATGCTTGTTATAAAACCAGTTGACGACTATAGATTCATTTCTGCAAGAACACAACAGTGTGATTCTGCAAAAGTGGACATTCCCCTTTTTTATTTGTTTTATTTTTATAGCGACTGTAAAAAATGTAATCCAGGTCTCAAGCTTAGAAAGCAGCAACACTACCCACGGGAAACATATGTACTGCTCTATTTGTAGACGTACTGGAAAAGCTGATGAAGCTCTGTATGTCATGCTGGACAAGTGCTCATTTCTTCCCATTCATTTTAATGGGGGGAAATGAAATAAAAATACATAATCGATTGTAAAGATGTACACAAGAGCAGCACATAGGATCACAATAAACACAACAGAATTTTAATGGTGTCGATCGGTCAAAAGGGCTGGAACAAGTACCTGTGCAATCTAGTCAGATGAAATAGTTCAAGCCTGTTTTGTTGTAATTGTAATCATTGTGGCTCACAACTTATCATCTCAAAATACTGGAATATCATTTTGAGCTTGTAAATTACTATTCATATAATATAAATGTAGAACATTACTATTTATACAATATAAATACCACATACCCTACCTCTGATCTAGTTCAGTACATGCAACCACAATCACGGGGAAGACTCCTAAATTGACAGTAGACAATCATCACGTCCTCCACAAAGAGTGTAAGCCACAGAAGGTCATTGCTGAAAGCGTTGGCTGTTTTCAGAGTGTTATATTGAAGCATATTCATGGAAAGTTGACTCGAAAGGAAAAATGTGGTAGGAAAAATTGTACAAGCAAAAGGGACGACTCCAGCCTTAAGAAGATTGTCAAGCAAAGTTGATTCAAGACCTTGTGAGAGCTTCAAAATAAGTGAAGTAAGGCTGGAGTTAGTGAATCAAGAGACACCATGCATAGATGTCTTTAGAAAATGGGCTACAACTGTCCTTAGTATCAAGCCACTCGTGAACCAGGTACAATGTCAGTAGCATCTTTTAAAGGGCTATTAAAAGGTCATTTCATTTGGACATAAATGTCCCAGAGTCTGGACAAAGACTGGAGAAGCACAGAATCCAAGTTGCTTGAAGCACAGTGTGAAGTTTCCACAGTCGATGATGATTTTCAGTGCTGAGTTATCATAGTGTTGGTCCACTGTGTTTTATGAAGTCCAAAGTCAACGCAGCCGTCCACTAGGATTTTTTTTAGAGCATGTAATGTTTCCATCGGCTGACAAGCTTTATGGAGATGCTGATTCCTTTTCCAGCAGGACTTAGCACCTGCCCACAGTGCAAAAACTGTCAGTAACTGGTTTGATGTCTATGATATTACTGTGCTTGATTGACAAGTCAACCATGGTACGAGGTCCAGACCTGGACCCCATAAAGAATCTATGGAGTATTGTCAAGAGGAAGATGAAAAAACACCCAACTTAACAACACAGATGAGCTGACAGATGCTATCTGCTAAAGCAAGCCACCTGGTCTTCAGTAACGCCTCAGCAATGCCACAGGCTTATCGCCTCCATGTCACGTTGATGAAGTAGTTGATGCTGAAGGTGTCCCGGCCAAATACTGAGTGCATAAAAACATACTTTTCAGACGTTGGACAGTTCTTTATTGCAAATCTTTTTTTTTTTTTTTTTTGATCTTAGGAAAATTTTTATATCTGGAAATACTAGATTTTTGATTTTCATGATTTTCACTAAAATAAGAAAATAAATCACAGTTAGAAACAGGACAGGAAAACAGTATCTGATTGGGAAACAAGCCAGGTACAGAACCTCTGATAGGTGTTACAGATGCAATGCAACAACAATAACTGTCTCGAAATAGGAACATGGATAACAATGTCACATTTATTTTTCACTTCTGGCAGTTACATGAGGCATTACACTTGTTCTGACTGAGCATGGGTTACTGGAACTGAATTGACCAGAGGGCATGGGCAACTCCTGACAAGATTGCCATGAGCTCCTTGGCCATGAAAAGATTCTGGCTCAGGCAAATGCAATTCCTAAATATCTTTTGGACTGTGTATGATTGTGAACAGATGAGGCCTATAAGAAGTGTGACGACAGCTACTAGGCATCTGGGTCACATGGTAGTATTTATAATAATGTGGGACTATCGGATTCAGGGTTTTCATGGAGACCAGTATAGACTGAAACTTGACTATTTTATTTACCTGTAAATTCTCATTTACAAAACATACTTGGAATGAACATTATTTTAAAACGTTCAATATATTAGTAGTTTTGTAACCTTATTTTCCCCCCTAAAACAAATTGTGCAAACCAAACCATAAGTTGTAGAGTTATTAACATTTGCTCCACATAAAGTACTGTACTCCCTTTTAACACTCAGGCAACTAAGATGGGCCTCAGCCAAGTGGCCTGATGGTGTCACTGTAGCACAACATTAAACTTTTTATCCCATCTCTTAAAAACCCGGAGAACCATATTAGAGTTCCCAAACTGCCTATAGGCAAGTTGTAAAAATGGGGGAAAAAAATACAATTCTCACCATGATCCCTAGTTGGACTATAGACGTTCCTAAATTTCTTAGAATGTTGCTTTCCTTGGAATATGTCTTTTATTATTTAATTAGTTATGATAGTTAATTTACACTATTAACTGCTTTCCCACAAAGGTCAATAATGTCAAGAGTTTCTGCATTATTTAACAGTAAGCGTCAGTAGCACTACAGCCTGACAGACTTAACAGTGGATCTATTATGCAAAATTCAAACAGAACTTCATTGTGTGTTCTATTTAATGAGTTTAACCGAAAAAATACATAATGTTATGATTAGTTACTGTTTGATGACCATTTTTGTTCAACATAAACAATTAACTGTAACTGTACTTAGTACTGTACTTTACTCGTTACTTCTACTTTCTACTCCTCGTGAAAGAATGTACAGGTTTTTTGTGTGCAGTGATACCTTAGCATACGAACTGAGAAATTGTGAATTTTTGCCTTAAGAACAAAAATTTTGCAAGAAATTTGCCTCGGCACGCAAAGCTTTTTCGGCATCTGAAGCTTTTCCGGCATACGAGCGACCGAGCAGGTTGCACGTAATCTCGGTTGCGTGCATTTCAGATTGCACGTACATCCGCTCACGTGAACGTCTGGGAGCAATGGGTCATTATATCAATTATATCAAATATCACTATTTAAAGTAATGTATATTATGTAGAAATGTTTCATGCATGTTTGGCCGTATAAAAAAGAACGTTGTCCTCACCACGCTGATAAGCTGCGCCAGTGAGACCATCAGCTGCACAGTCACCAACTCCGAGCCATTCGTTGCTGGCCGAATCAATTTGTTGTAATGAGCAGGATTTAGGAGATGCTCAACGAGCCGCTCCTCTGTGTCAGCTCCTCGGCTACCTGTAAATGGAAACACCATTCTGTTATCGAGCTGAGCTACAGTTAACAGTAAACGAATCAGCAAACATTAAGGTGCAAGAATTGTCATCAATTGCAACAAGTAAACAATATCTTTTTAGAATTTGATGTTTATTAATAATATATTGTCAACATACACACCAGCCACTTCATTAGATAAAAATGAAGGTAAACTGATGATTAACACAAAACAAAAGCTGAACTGATAATTAACACAAATATCGAATCTGTCAATCGCTAGGCAGCAACTCGATACATTTAAGTACAGTATGTAGACATTTTCAAGACATCTGCTAAAGTTTAAACCGAGCATCATAATGGAGAGGCAAGGTGTTGTAAGGGACTTTGAATTTGGCATGGTTGTTGGTGCCAGATGGGTTGGTCCGAATACTGTATTTCTGAAACTGCTGATCTACTGGTACTGTATTTTCCCAAACAGCAATGTCTAGGGTTTAGAGAGAACGGTCTGAAAATTTACTTTGAAAAACAGGTGTTAGGGTGAAAATGCCTTGTTGATGCCAGAGGTCAGAGGAGTATAGCCGGACTGGTTCGAACTGAAAGAAATGCAACAGTAACTCAAATAACATCTCATTGAGGTATGCTGAAGAGCAATCCTGAATGTACAATACGTCAAACCCTAACGCAGATGAGGTGCCACATCGGGTGCCACTCCTGTCAACTAAGAACAAGAAACTAGGACAACAGTCTGCATGGGCTCACCAAAACTGGACAACAGAAGATTGGAAAAAAAACGTTGCCTGGTCTGATAAGTCTCGGTTTCTCCTGTAACAGTCAGATGGTAGGGTCAGAATATGGTGGAAACAGAAAAGCATGAATCCATTCCGCCTTATATCAACAGTTCAGGCTGGTCATGGAGTAATGGTGTAGGGGATATTTTCTTGGCACATGTTGGGCCATTTAGTACCACTTGAGCATCGATTAAATGCCACAGCCTACCTGAATATTGTTGCTGACCGTTTCCATCACTTTACGACCACAGAATAACAAGCTAAAATCCTCTCAAAATGGAAGTGGCCAGCAAATGTATATTTGATTTCCTTATGAAAAATATCCAAACTCAGGCAGTGCACAATTTACTTACATGTTAATGGATAAACAGCAATTAGCTCTAATTGTTACTGGTAAAAAAGGATCATTTATTTGAACACTAGAATTATAATTTTTTTCAATTACTCGCTTTGTCATTTTGATCAAAAGTGACTGATTTTCACCCATTTCACAGTACTATATAATTATATAATATTTAGCCTATAGTTCTGATTCTTTGTATTAAAAAATTCTCCTTAATGAAATCATATGAATAGTCTTAAAAACTTCTACTTACTTTATAAGCACACTCGAACTGAAGGTTAAATAAATGTCACCAAATATTAACTAAGTGTAAAGCAGTATGCAATCAAACAAAAGTGTGGATGGCTTTAGCAAGCGGTTTTGATTAAAATTATATGACAGGCCACAATGGTTAAGACCGTCGGGCTGCACAAAATGTTGTATTTTAGATCCCCAACTCATAAAAAGAAAAATTTATCTTGTAAGAACAAGTGAACAATATTGTGATATTTCCGTACCCCAATATACCTAATGAATATGTTCTCTATTCTAATTCTAATTCTTACTAATTAGAAGTTTAGATCGCTCACTATCTTTATCTTTTCTCCCAACTGAAAGCCACCCTTTCGTCAAGGCAGTACGAAGCATATGGTCCAGTCCCACAGGCATCTGCTCCACTGTTCTCTCACTTTGTCATTCACATATGGGGGCTTATTCATGCTCAGAGTCAATATAAAGTACGTATCCTAGCTCTTTCATTTCTCTCCCTGAACATCAATCTCTCCCTTTTCCTCCCCTCTCCTCTCTCTCTCTGTTCAGCAGGCAGGAGTGATGGCTTTACACAGCAGATCAATGAAGAGCCTAATCATGCACCATAAACTAGCATCTCTCACTGTCATGCTCTGCATCTCTACTCTCAGCTTCCTCGCTAATCCTAACAGCATCTGCTCTGTTCTAGCCTTAGACAGCTGACATGTTCAGTTTGCACAGAATACCCAATTATCACACTCATCATTTGCCACATTGTGATTTGTCATACTCTTGAAGAAATTTGAAATTTGGAGCTCTTAGAACGTATCATATGTTGCTTTACGGTTCTAGAGGTAAAATACATCCTCCCACTTTCATGAGTGTACAGTATGTATGAGATGACACAAACGTGTGCGTAAATTTACAATGTTCCAGCACAAGATAAAAAAAAAAAGAAAAACCTGTATATACAGTATATGAATGGCACTTGCTTCATAAAACAGCTGGAGTCCATGAACATACTCTCATTTTTGTCCCACTTGACCTGTTGTGCTTTCATACATAAGGAGTGAATATGAGGTATTTGTATACTCTAGAATTACAGCTTTCCTTCACTGGAATAAAGGGGGCAAAACATGTTCCAGCAGGACAATGCCCCTGTGCACTAAGTAAGCTTGAGGGGCTTGCACAGTGCCCTGACCTCAACATCTCTAAACACCTTTGGGATGAACTGAAAAGCTGACTGCGTTCCAGCTCTCTTCAACCGACATCAGTGTTGGACCTCACTAATGCTCTTGTGGCTGAATGGGTGAATCCTTAAAGCCACGCTCCAAAACCTAGCAGAAATCCTTCCTGGAATATGGAAGGTTATTATTAAAGCAATATAGTGGCTACATCAGGAAGGGGATACAGTATTTAAAAAGCACATAGGGATTTAATAACCAGGTGTACGAAATTGACAGCATGTACAGAACTGTGCAAAAGTCTTGAGCCGCCCCTAATTTCTTCATATTTTGCTTCCAAACAGCGTCTCTGTGTGCATGGCGTTTGCATGTTCTCCCTGTGCTTGGTGGGTTTCCACCGGGTACTCCGGTTTCCTCCCACAGTCCAAACATTGCCAAATTGGCTGTAGTGTGTGAGTGTGTTGTGAGTGTGCTCTGCGATGGATTGGCACCCTGTCCACAGTGTTGTTTATACCATATAGACTACAAATTGCGCAACTTTGAAGAGCTATGCCACAGAAACTGATTTTCATAACTTGGAGGATAAAAAATAAGGCTATTTTATAATGCTTATTTGTAGGTGGTTAACATGACATATTAGACATAACCTCTCATTGCATGTAGATTCACTTGCTCCTTTGCTCATGTTTTTCCCCATTAAAACTCTTATGTAGTAGATATAATATTCAGTGACTCAATGTCAATGAGTCTTAATTTTATCAATGAAACTTAAATGATACACCATAAAAAATATATGTTTACAAACATAACTTAAATATTATGATAAATAACATTACAGAAGAATATTTGCATGCCTGTAAAGAAAGTGACATATTACATGACAGGCCAGGTTTTAGAAGGAAACAAGAACAACAACCAATAAATAATGCAGACCATTGTGTTTTGCATAAAAATAGAAAGGAGCAAGTGTGGCAAAGTTACCAGAATTCTCCACTCATATTCTCCAGCACTCTCAGTAAAGCCAAGCAGCTGTTTTACTGTACTTACAGTGCTGTGCAAATGTCCTGGCAACATACAAAAACAAATGCCAGAAGAAAAGATGCTTTTAAAAACATTTCTACATAAAAGAAACTTTTATAAAGAGAACTAAAGACTGTTAAAAAAAAGAATCAGTATAGATACAAATAATCAGTTAGATACAGATTTATGCAGTTCTATAAGTAAAACAGCTGGATGGTTTAAAAAGCATGCTGGAGAATATGACTTTTGAGAATATGAGTTCTTCTAACAGTCAATGGTACAAGTATTATAACAAAGTGGAAGTGATTGGGAACTACAGGAACTCAGCCACGAAGTGGTAGGCCACGCAAAATCACAGAGTATCAGAGGAGGGTCAGAGGATGCTGAGACGCTTAGTGCACAGAGGTCGCCAGTTTTCTGCAGAGTCAACAGCTACAGACATCCAAACTTCATGTGGCCTTCAGATACGCTCAAGAACAGTACGTAGAGAGCTTCATGGAGTGGGTTTTCCATGGCCGAGCAGCTGCATCCAAGCCTTACAATCCCCAAGTGCAATGCACAGCATCGGATGCAGTGGTGTAAAGCACACCACCACTGGACTCTAGTGCAGTGGAGACGTGTTCTCATGAGTGACGAATCAGGCTTCTCTGTCTGGCAGACTGATGGATTAGCCTGGGTTTGGCAGTTGGCAGGAGAATGGTATTTGTCTGTCTGCATTGTGCCAAGTATAAAGTTTGGTAGTGGGGTATTATGATGTGAGGTTGTTTTTCAGGAGTTGTGCTAGGCCCCCTGAGGCTAGTTACTTCAAAAAAAGGAACTCTTAATGCTTCAACATCCCGAGACATTTGGACAATTTCATGCTTCCAACTTTGTTGGAACAATTTGGGGATGGCCCTTTCCTGTTCCAACATGACTGCGCACCAGTGCATAAAGCAAGGTCCATAAAGACATGGATGAGCGAATTTGATGTGGAAGGACTTGCCTGGCCTAACCTCAACACCTTTGGGATGAATTAGAGCGGAGACTGCGAGCCAGACCTTCTCGTCCAACATCAGTGTCTGACCTCACACATGCACTCCTGACAGAATGATAAAAAATAAAAAAAATACCCATAAACACACACCTAACCTTGTGCAAAGCCTTCCCCGAAGAGCTGAAGCTGTTATAGCTGTGAAGGCTGGGCCACATCACATTAAACCCTATGGATGTTACTCAATACTTTTGGCAATATAGCGTACTTGTTCAAAATTCCACATTTTGTAATAAACAAACGTTAACTCTCCAATAAAAGGAAAATTGTAACATACACATGTTAACACCCCTTACATTTAACTTAACATCCCTTTACATTTACATTTGTGTAATAGGAAGAGGAAAGATTAATCTAATGGTTAAATGGTTGTTCCTGTAACTCACAGTGGAAAACGGAACGCTGAAGTATTATTAAATCAGCGAGTAGAAGGCCGCATCTTTGAAAAGGGCCTTAAGAATTGATCAGAAAACAAAAGGCCCAAAATGTCTGAACCGCAGAGTTCATCATGTTACTGCATTGCTTTGTCTTGCCTCAGCAAAGACATAAAAGGAGGAGTGCTCATTTCCCGACTTGCTTATTACTATTGAATAGAGTATACTATAATCAAGAAATCTGAAACGGTTATACATCAACATTAGGCTGTACTGGTATAGATAAAAAAGGTCACATAAAAATGTTTCCAAATACAGCATGCCTCATGATTTAAGATTAACGACCTCTTTCTCTCACTGGCCCAGTCAGTGGGTCCAGGATTAAATTGCTCCCTAGCACAACTGCATTATTTCTGATTCATTTTACTGTACTATTAGTTTCAAGTAATTATTGAACAATATGCATGATGAATAAGTAAATAATAAACAGAGATTAAACGGTTGAACCAAAGTTGTCAACAAGGCAACCAAAAAGGGCAAACGTCCAAGAGAAACATACTAACCTACAGTATAACATCTATCAAATGTTTCTGTTCTCTAGATCATTCATTAGGTCTGAGGTAGTTGCGTTCATATAAAATTATTTTGAAAGAAGGGTAAAGTAAATCATCGAATATTAACCTGGCCTTGACAGCTTTAAGTTTTATTCATAGAATTAGAATTTATATGGAGGTGTTGTTTCAGAAGGAAATTCCATTAGTGAATTAATGGACACTGGCTTATGCCTGGGACTGTTAGCAGAACCCTATTAATGCTCTAATGTACGGTGGGCAAACACTCAAAAGCAGTGCAACACTGACCTGATCAGTCAATAACTCATACATCACATCTAGGAATGTGTCTTCATCCACATTCTCTATATCAAATACACTGCCTGGCCAAAAAATGTCACACACTCAAAGATTCTTCATTCAGTCACCTCTAGCTTGATTACAGCACAGAGCTCCCAGATCCACTCTGTTACAGTTTGAGTCCTGAATATGCCTATGCTGTCAGGTAAGAAAAACGCCATGTTTTAACCTGGTCATTCAGTAAATTCAGGTTATTGCCACATAACATTTTATTGCCACATAACATTGATGAGTCTAGATCTGACCAACTGCAACCCCAGATCACTTCCCTACTTACTGTACTTACATTACACTGGAATAGGATCAATCGAAACTCATCAGACCGCATGATGGCCAATCTTTATGCTCATTAGCACATTCAAGCTTTTTTTATTACAGTAGTCTCATTAACGAGCAATACTGTTAGTTCTCATCACATTGTCTACTGTACATATGTAAATGCTCTTACTTTCACTATTAAACATGGCTATGGTTTTTACTTTTTTTTTTTTTTTTTTTTACCATGCAGCTTCACCAAGTGTTTAAGTGGTCTCCATTCATGACCACATTACTTCACAAAACTGACGATTCAGCACTATCCTTCCAGGTTGTCAAATTACTGAAATCCAAGCTGGGATATGCAACGAAAGAATTTTACTGTGCAGTAATGTATATGTGACAAATTAAGTCTTAACTTAATGCATTAGCCATAAACAGACCTGTAAAGCTTAAAATAATAGAACCTACAGTATATAACCAAAACACCAGGTTAGACACCTAACCTGCACAGATTTAGATTTCAGATTTCAGATTTAACCTCACTTTACCTCAACCTCTACTATTCTGTGAAGGCTTTCCGTAAGATTTAGGACCATGTATATGGGGATTTGTGATCATTTAGCAACAAGCAATTTAAGAATGTCAGGCACACAGTAAGTGTTTCAGTTCATCACAAAGGTGTTCATTGGGGTTGAGGTCAGGGCTATGTGTAGGCCACCCGATTGCTTCCTCTCAGTGGAGCTCTCTTTGTGCACAGGGGCAATTTCATGTTCAAACAGGTTTAGTCTCCTTAGTTCCAGCAGAGGGAAAATGTAAGGCCGCAGCATACAAAAACATTTTACACAACTGTGTGAAGGAGAATCACATGAGATGGTAAGGTATGGTTTGCATTATTGTGTGAATTCATTTAACATCTCGTGCATAAGATTTTCTTTTTCATGAGACATTTCTTGTAAGTTATAAACAACTTGTATTTTAGTTCCCACAACATTCATCCAACACTCTTACCTGAACACATTTACTAGGAACTATTTGCAATATTCAAAATAGGGCAATTTCTTACCAAAAGCGTGCACCTTCTGAATTTCTTGAAGGAGGATTGTGTGTATTGCTAATTTGTCAGCTGTTGCCTCTATCCTGATAGTCTAACACAGTGGTAGGATGTTCAGCTGCTGATATTTCCTCCTCTGTGTTATTGAAAGAAGCATGTAATTTATTGATAGCTATCGGGACAGTTTAACTGAAGCGTTCTTAAAAATTTGATGACAGCAAATTTAAGGCATGGTCACCGAATACTTTTGACATCTCCGTTCTTTCTATCCCCTCTAAAATGATTTCCTCTCTTTAAATGCACTATAAAAGGTTTTAGATCGATAGCACTCTGGACATGATTTATTTTTGTGGGGCACTCACTCCTCCTGAGTCTGGTTCTGTCTGACCACATATGCTCGAACTATGCGCGCTATAGAAAAAAAAGTGAGAAGATATGGGATGTGTTGGAATTGGGAGGGGGCGATACATTGGTTGTGTGGGCTTGTTTGGGCCTCTCTCAGCATGCTTGCAAAATCCAATCTATATGCTCCATAACAAGTTGAAACCTTTTTTATTAGTCTCACTAACAAGTGGTTTTCTCTTGGCCCACAGCTGTTTAGTTCCAATCCTGCTGCTAAGGATGCCCTGCATCCATTGGCTAGGTTTGGGTCTAGGTTTGGGAACATGGATACTTACCTTAGTTACCACAAATTAGAGAATTTAGCTTTAGCTTAGCTACAATGCTTAGGTGGCTACATATTGTCCCGTGTCAACTACAACATTTCTTGGGGTAAATTAGACTACAAAAATTTCAGTTATCTGGTTAGCTAAAGTAAAGAATAGCTCGCAATTTGTCTTAATATAACTTTTGAACTGATGAATTACATAAAAATTCATCCCCATACAGTTGTCATGAAAGGACAACCTAGCTGTCAAACCCAAAACGGTTCTTGTACCAGCCTGTAACATGGGGGTTTCTGGGGATTGACTCATATTTGGAGCCAGCCCCCAGTGGATGTTCGAAGAACTGCACGTCTTGGCACTTCCGCGTCGGCTTGGAGGTTGCCCCTTGGCCGTCACACTGTCACTGCTGTATTGAGGACTAAATACTTTTATGTTATTTAGAGTTCTAATCAACTACAGTCCACTTTATACTTTTAGAGGTGTTCAGCCAGAATTTTCTGCCTGTTTAAGTCTATTTAGCAGTGTGGGAAGGAAAGTACATAAGGTTGTAAATACGTTATGTGCACAAGTACTCTTTATTCTCTCCCAATGTAAGAGTGGGTAATTTCAGCCCAGTTTAACCTAGTTTCATCTAGGTTGGTTTTCAGCCAACCCAGCAAATCTTGCCCAAATATAGTGACGACAAAAAAAAACATGTATCTAAGGCACTACACTACTACCACCAATAAAACTGGAATAGCACATAAAGAATCAAATAATTTTGTGAATATTGTAAAGAAATTAAAATAGTGAGTAGATGGTTTTGGTATATCTGTCTAGTAAACATAAGTTGAGGAAACCATCTTTATATGGTTCCCATTCTGACATTGAAGTTAAATTAATGTGTTTGTGTGGACGTGTCAATAAAAGGCTCATTCTGGTTAAGAACAAATACATAAAAAGGCTTAATAAGAATGCTAGCATCAAAGGCCCCCTCCACCGTGATCAAATTCCTCTATGACATTCTAGACTGAGCTTTAAATGCCAACCACAGCATTAAATGAAATGCATTCATTTTTAATCATCATCATCATCATGAGTCATGTTATTGCCATCAATGTAACAGCATTCTAATGCCAGCACTTTTACAAATGTGCTATGTT